>BGPT01002972.1:43067-53600 GCA_003297045.1 Symbiodinium sp. clade C Y103
AACATCAAACAACCTGTATTTTGTATTCATTTCAGTACGAATGACTGGGGAATACGCTTTGCCCTTGCGCTCGCCCTTGCGCGCTCTTGCGCGACCCTCATGTTTTCACATACTTGACCCAAGGTTTCTTTAAGCAATCTTGGACATAGACTTAATTAAATTGACGGGGTTTTTGAACGGCCCTCATATGTGCATGGATCTGTAAATGTGCTATGATGCACTATATTGTACATCTGTCAAAGGAATAAATTATGTCAAACATGATGTAAATCTGTGGGTTTCAGCACTGCTGTGGGTTCAACGGCTGAGCTTCCCAGCACCCTGCCATGGAGGGTCACGGAGCGTCTCAAGCGCGACAGGCACCAGTTTTCCACCTTAAGTGTGCAGCGATTTTCTATCAATGTATGTCAATGTTCATTGAGCATCGAGCTCAATGAGCTTGTTGAGTTTGAAATCCTTCGAAAGCCGAAGGTCTGTTTCTGGAGCAGGGTATGTCAGCTGACAGCAGGCTCGCTGCGTCGGCTATGTCGCTGAGGCCGACACCGGAGACACATTTGCTTGGCCTCTGATTTCAAGCAAGTAGAAACTCTCCGACTTTGAAGCAACATACTGTTCATTGTTCCAAAATATTTCCAAACATGTTTGAGATCGTGAATATCACAGTATAAGTATAAATATGACACACATATGATGCAGCATATGATATATTATGACATCATCTGTTGTAATCCTGACCTATCCTACAAGTGTGACGATCAGCTCCAATGGTTGTTGGCTTTGTGATTTCGTGTGCACCTGTTGAGAAGATAGGGGTCCCCATCACTTCTTGTGCGCCTAGACAACACTTCGGAAAGGTCGGCTGTCTCAGCCAACACAGGCCTCAGTGCGGTGGACAATTATCGGCCAAACGTGCCCAAAGGAATCCATGCGACTGAACCTGTCCTACACAAGACAAAAATAAAATAAACTCTTGACTGCTGTCATGGTGTTTCAATCCCTTTCCAACCTTCAATCATCATACATCTGAGGGTTCCACTTGTAGATGGCTGAACATTTCAGCGCAGCCTGAACCATGACAAGTGACCAATCAAGCAGGCTCTCAGATGCTGCATGATGCAGCCCACCTCCACAACAGCCCCTCCCCTTCGGGCATTGATGCCAATGTTGGGGATCGTCATGCGAAGATTGTTGACCAACCGCTCTTTTGAAGGCCTGGCTGCAGTGGTGGCTTCTTGCGGCTGAAAACTAGGGACAACTACGGATGCAAGTCTTGCACACTGGGGATACATGGAACTGGGGAAGGAGAGATTGTTTTCTTTGCAAAAAAGGCATCGGCACCTTCCATGGCTGGTGTCCAAGCGAAACACCAGACAATTTCTTGGTCTTGAAACTGAACTGATCAGCTTGGAGGATTTGCCGTTTGAACTATGAACCAGAAATGGTTCGGATACATCTTTCTGCTCCACCAAGTCCACCATCCAGAACTTCAGATCTTGATAGATCGGCTCTTCTGAACGGCGGAGGAATCTGCACTTGGGACAAGACCCTCGGTTTCAAGAGAAGTGAGAAAAGGAGACCTTGCCCACGCCTCTGCCGCTTCTAACATTTTTTACCCTGGTTTTCCGCAGTACCTGATTGTGGCCCATTCAACACTGCGGCCCTGCTCGAAGCACTCCTCAATGCAACATGCAACAAACACGGTGCCTTTTCGTACGGCTCAAGGCCGCTTCCCTGTCGTTCCCTTGTCCAAACGATTTGGTTCGAAGTGCAGGTTGCCCTCCGTCTTGCTGTCATGTTCGTCATGGTTTGCAGGTGAAAGCCACAATCGCATGCACTGCATCTTCACTCACTCATTTCAGCGCTTCTTTCAATTCAGTATTGGAACCTCCTACTGCTGCCAAAGTTGACAGGTACTGCCACCACGACCAAGAAGTCATTGAGGTGGAAGCAAGCGCGATGCTGAGGGCGAGTGGACCCAGCTCCATTGTGGAGCCAACACCATTCAAACATTGTTGTGGCACCGCCGTCTGAATGGTGCGGGCCGCACCATGGAGCGGAGGGATGCCACGCTTTCAGCAGCTCTCGGACCTTCCCATTGTTGCTGTGTGGGGCCCTGCAATAAGCTCTTTGCTGGGGTTCTTTGAATGCTAGCATGATGGCCCTAGCTCTAGCTGTTCCCCTCCATTCACAATCCCCAAAGGGACTACGGACACTGCATGCTTGCCTTCCGTGCGGACCTTGTTGTACATGGCAATGGCATCGTCATACTTGCGCTGCTTCCCATGGACCGCAGCCATTCTTTGAAAGACCTTTCCAACCTTCTGGCAGGAAACGCCACGAGGATTTGTTCTGTCTATCTCATACAAGTAATGCCGATCGAAGAAGTCTTGGCAGATTTTGAGAAGAAGAAGAAGAAGAAGCAGAAGAAGAAGATGAAGACGAAGAAGAAGAAGAAGAAGAAGAAGAAGAAGAAGAAGGTCAGAATAGCATTGCACTCCCAATGCTATCGGCAAAACCTTCTTCTTGTTGTCGTACGTGATGTCTTGGGGAAAACTGCAATGGCCTGGTCGTACATCTCCAAGGCTTGAAACTTGAAACATCTTGAAACTGTTTCTGTTTGTACAAGTCATTGCCTTTGGATTTCCACTCGTCGGCCACCTTCTGCTTTCCCAGATCAGAGATTGGGAGGAGCAAAGCGAAAGAATGGGTCCATCAGGCTTGCGAGCCCGGCCTTTTCCAAGCATTGTTTCAGGGATGGAGGCCAACCTGAAGAGCGGTTCCCAAGCAGCTTGAGGCCAACCTCAGTTTGATGGCTTCATAATACTTCCGCAGAAAGTACTCCACCGATTCACACATTCAGCTGGATCCTCACCCCTTCTTGTAGTTCTCCGGGGAACGAGACAGTAACAAAAATGTGACAAAGCCAGCGGAGAAATGTGAGATGTTGTGAATACATCAGCCGGGAGGCCGGGAAAAAGGAGTATCCGCTTTGAAATACTGGGTTGCAGTGCAACCTGTGCCAACAAGCTATATGTTCCGATCCTGCTTGCGAACGAAAATCTGTCTTCGCGGGACGGGCAACTGAGATTATCTTTGGTCTGAGAAATGCCAGAATCATCCTCTCGAAAAATATTGAAACCAATTTACGACACTGGTGACGCCATGGTCTTCTCAAATGTTCTCATAGAGATGTCCAAGACCTTCTTCACCCAGGACTGAAGAACCCCCCAACGGAGTTTCCTCCTTCGGCTTATGCTTTGGGCTTGGCGAAGCTTTCCCAGCTTGAAACAGATTGTCCAGTCCCAAAAAAAACAATTACCTTCGTCATACTTCCCTTCCCTGCTAAGTCGGGGAGCTGCTAAGTACGAGTACCGCATGAGTACTCCGTTGCTGTATGTTGCTGTGGGTCACCGTTGCTAAAACCATAAACCCGCCAATCTGAGTTCAGACCTCAAATAAAATGGCAAAGTGTATTGGTGCAATTAAAAAAATGGTTGCATTTGCTTCACTTGGATCCTTAAAATGGACATCTTCTCAAGCGATGGAAACACAACCGTTGCAACTGTGTGCCACTGTCACCACCAACTCTGGCCGCACCCGTGCTCTGGCAGTTGTGGTCTCAGTGAAGTGCCATGGGGCGCGCCAGAGTCAAATTGCAGACATCTTCATGCCTTATCCTTGAGCCAAAGCTGACTGACTGGTCGATTGCATCGCTAACTTGACCAAGAGGGTCCCAAAAGCGCCTCACTTCCACTTCAAGCGTACCTTGGTAAAACTCTTGGCAGGCCAGCTCAGCTATTCGCTTTAGACATGGATGGATGAGTAGGAGCGTTTGCACTGATGAAGGCTGATGGTTTTTTCCCTCAGAGCCTTATACATTGCTGGAAAGAAATAAACTCGAGAGCTTTACTCTTTCGACAAGCTTCTGAAGTGCAAGTGGTGAAATTTGGGGATGATAATATGCCAAATAAGACAGTCCAACATTGAGACGGATATTTTTGCAAGGGTTTCCACAGCTTTCGTCACTCTTTGTTCAGCCAAAATACTCACTTGCGCACAGGCCAGCCGCAGTGCGTGCAGAAAGCCCGCTGCTTCAGAGTGGGCGTTCTGCAGTGCGGAGCACGGATTGAATCCACTGGTCCATGCCATCCAGTGACATGTGGCAACATCATGCTCTACATCTGATGCAGTTCGTTGCTCCCACCTCAAAGGAAGCTTGCAAGGCTCTCTGCAGGCCACATGGCGACCTCATCTGCCAGGACTTTCACCGAGATTGGAGCTTACGCTGGTTCTACAGAACCACCAGACGAACAACTTTGAGGGTAATGAATAGTCGGACCATGCTGTCTCTATGGCTGGTTCTGTCGCTGGTTAGCACAATACTCTACGCTTTGAGAACGAACTGTGACAGCTTGAAAATATACAAAACTTGGCAGCACCATCTGGGTGTTTCCCAAAATCAGGTTCCCCCCAAGCAAAAAAAAAAATGGATGATTCCCAATTTTGAATGCCTTTGGGGTCCCACATGACTTAGGCGACCCCCATTTTCCAGGGGACCGGCACAGTGTCTGGTATGTCAACCTCGCAGACAAGCTCACGCAGTCCATCCTAGTTGCGCAACTCGGAGGACTGGCAAGTTGGGGTTGACTCCACATCTACCACCCAAATCCAGTAGTTTATTGTATCATCTTGTTCAAGTTCTCCGTGAAAATCATTGAACATGATTGAACATGGCCACAACTTGATAGCAGTAGATCCCGTTTCTGGACAAACCCATATGGTTTTCTCATGATCCTCCTGCGTCACCAGTCCTTGAAGTTGTTGATCTTCATCAAGGTCACACGCCCTGGAAGCGCAGATCATCATCCGTTTCTTAAGGCTCCCGGAAAGTGAAGGTACCCCAATAGCTGGATGGTTTTTACTGGAAAATCCTATTAAAATGGATGATCTACTTAAAACCAACACCCAGTTCAAGAATGATATACTCACGAATACTTCGTGTTTAAATCTGTTTGATGGGCTTGGCTATTCTCCATGTCTTTTAATATACCATGGTACTAGCCAAGCCAACAACCAGCGACGATTCACTGAGATCTTCACGTGCTTTCACTCCGTTGGCACTTAGAACTTTCTCCAAAGCGTTGATCACCTGGGCACCCGACGGTGGAACCCCAAGCCGGAACCCCAAGTTCTCATCCAAGTCCAAGTTATATGATACATTAAGATATATCACGTTATGATATACACTTGTCATAGGGGAAGCAATGGTTTGGAATGGTTGGGATTACCCCCATTGTAAAAGAGAGATTGCGTCTCTTCACAAAGGAATTGCTGACAAATTGCAGATCCAAAACCTTGGGACATGGAAGACCGATGCTCAACCTCTTTGTTTCTATGAAAAGTCTACTCCCTGGACCACGACAAGTCTGGGTGCGCTCGCTCGTGAGCCCATGGTGGACGGGTTTCTTTTAATGGCCTTCAGAAATGCAGCAAAAATATACAGCCATCTCAAACGTGCTGCATGACTCACTTTACCAAACGTGTTGCCATTGGCCGGACTGTGACAGCAAAAAGCGCAGCGTTGCCCAGAGAGGGACGGCTATTCTCTTCCTTATTTCAAACTTGAAGACATTAGAGCAATTGAGTTCAAGGAATCAAACAGAATCCACAGCACCCGGCCTTTTGAAGATTCTGCAGCGTTGCCTGAACCAATCTGAACCAGCAAGCAGCTCAGGATCCAGCTTGGTCCAAAAAGCTTGTTTACAACTTCAGTTGGGAAGAACGGAGTCCCTGGGTCTCTGAAAACCAGTTGGTGAATCATGACCCAGTTCCTAATACCAGTTCCTCCGAGACGGCCAGGTTACAATCAATGGGAGATCCCCAAGTACCCCATATTTATATCTATTTATTAAGCCTCATTAATGATTATCAGCCAGGATTAGTCATTATTAGCCGTTGTCAGATGGTTTTTCATTCTTTTTGGTGGTGAAACCATGAAGGTCTCCATTTTTGGGACCCAATTCCTCCACACCCCACCTGGTCCAACAGGGGTCTCCCCCTTCTGGCACCTGGTGCGACAGAAGTGACCAGCTATGGATGGGTCAAAATTTCAAAGATATATCAAAATACGTCAAAAGATATTATTTGAAAACATGTTATATGTATTCAATAACACAATGGGTCAAAATAGGAACATCCAACATTTCTATACATTTGTTGGGTCATACCCCACTTTTTGGATGGTTTAATAACATCCAATAGCAAAAATGGTTAAGTGCCAAAACTATCTCAAAATGACCAAATTGATGGGTCCCTTGGTACCCAACATGTTTGCCTCTTCGAACCCAGATGGAATCGGAGCCTTCAGCACCGGCCCTTGCTCTGGCCAAGCGTGCGCGGACTCGGAGACGTGTTGGTAACAGGTCCTGCCGTGAATCAGTCAATCTTCGATCTTCACTTAGGTTTTGTTGATAAGGTGGGAAACACCGATTCCAACGGATGATCATCCTGTCTCATTATCTTTCCCATTCTGATTTAAAGATAGTTAAATCACGATTTTGGGGTGTACCCGGTGTACCCGGTGTACCCTTGACAAACCCAACTGGTCCCCCCCCAATGGCAGCAGTCCCGCATCAGTGCACCATTGACTTTCATCAAGTGGATGCCTTGCGCGATGGCCTGAAACGCAGCACAGGATGCTTCAACGCTTGCGCCTTGACAGAGACTCCAACCAAGCACAGCTGATTCCCGGCTTTTGTGCGTCAAGGCCGTCTATTGCCAAACAATTATCCTACCAGTGTTCATTGCTTGAGTGGCTCTACCGCATCACACAGGTGGTCGGCTATAGTTGTGCTACATGCTGCTACAAGCCTTACACACTGCACTCATTGCAGAAAACTCCCAGCTGCGAGGAGTGTCTTCTCAGCTTCAAGAAATAGCACCTCCTGCTCACCAATTTCTGCCCCTCCAAAACTCTTGGCATCGCCCGCACCTTGCAACTGACTTGAATGGCAACGCCATGCTTCTCGCACGCACAACTGGGATGGTCTGTGCAGGCTCACATCAGGAAAAGGAGGCCGCAGCCAGCGGCAAGACCTGAAAGAAGGGCACCTCATGGACGACTCATGGATTCTGTGGATGCGTCGCGTCGCGCTCATTAGAAGTCTTACTCCAGCACTCCAGAGATTGTTCAGGAGCCCGCCGCCGCCTGAACAATCTTTGGACTGTGGCTTCCAGTGCGATTGCTTCAGCCAACGTACCACGTTCATTGAAACTACGCCACTATATGCGGCCAACATGTTGAAGGTACAAGGTATTCAACTGGTTGCAATTCAACTCTACTTTGAGCCTTTGAGCATGGCAGCATGGCCCAATCTGGTATAGTGCTCCACCATGCACCGAAATACTCCTCTGATCAGCTAAGCTGGAGATGCAGAGTGCAAGTTGCGGCTTACACCAGGCACGTGCAAACTTCCCAACACCACCAAAACTGTCCTCAGGATGGACTCTTCCGGGAGTCCCAAGAAGATTGGGGCGAGAGACCGAACCTTCATTCCAAGCTATCAAAAATGGATGAAGGCCTACTGACTTGAAACCTGCACAACTTCATTCGCCTTCTCAACTAACCAACTAACTTCATAAAATTCTATGTATACAGTCTGAAGTGTTCCTTCCTTGTACTTTGGTTGTGGGTTCCGCAAGGGGTTATTATAGTTATTTGACAACGAAAATGACTAGACTCAGCAGACTACCACTGCCTCCCCTTGCTTTCCTGCCAAGCATCTCGTGAGCATCACAGGATTGCCGGATCTTCTCCGCAATGTGAGAGTCGCGTTCCCTGATAATGGCACGCAGCAAGATTCGCCAGAGGGCCAACATCGGCAGCCTAACGCGCAAAAACATGCAGCTATGGGCCAAGAACGATGCTGTATGGGTGTCTGAGAACACGCATTTAACCAGTTATAGCCATTTTCATGAGGAAAATTGTCATCAACCAGTGTATTGTCTCGCAGAAGGAACCATATTTGGAGGGATGAACATCCAGAACAACCCAGCTATTTGAGGTGAACTAAAGGGTACCAGGGTCTCAAGATATGGTCATGTGGTCTCCTTTCCAGAAGCAGCCTACGCACACACACGCACACACACTTCGGTTTATATCTGAAACCATGAGATATTGCAGGAAAAAATAAAGAAACATAGACATAGTTAGATGTGCATCTCAGTTGGTATGTGCATAGAAACCATGGTATAATTATAGTGGGAAACATGGGCTTTTGATGTTTAGGGGATAAACCCCAGCTACATACTGGCTGTATATGATTCTAAGGGCGATTAACATCTATTAACCACATGCTAAGTGGGATGCACATGAATGCTGGGTCCGAGGATCATCAGTAGAAGACTGGCCAAGTTTAGGAGTCCATCCGCACCAGAACTGGATGTGGCAGCTCCACCAGCAGCACCCGTGTCCGTCTGGGTTAGGAGAAAGGCAGGGATGGCAATGAAGATCAGCAGCAGCCAGGCCGTGTTCGAAAACGGCGCTTCCATGATGAGCACCAGAACGTTTCGCAGCAGAGCAATGGGGGTCGTCAGCAGCACACACAGTGAGGAAATGAAGTGATACACAGTCGATTTGGAGCTTGAGCTATTACCATCGCCCAGGAGCATTGCGATACTTCCGGTCAGATCTGTCCAAATTCGCATCCAACCACTGAATGGTTCTTGCACATCTGCCAAGGTCTCATTGATGACTCCGTCGAATACCATGTCTAGCTCTTCATCTGACAAATCGGCAAAGGTAATCGGGACACCGGAGGCATTTGCAATCCTTACACAGTGAACTCAGGACATTCCCCAAATTGCAGAAGCCATGGAGTTTTGGTTAGAAAGAAAGTCCAGCTGGTAACAGTGAGCACTCCAAATTGAATGATGCTTGGGACTGGTGGCTAGGACTTCCGTCCTTTCCACTCCTGTGTCACCAAGTGTCTCAGCCACAGCTTGCATCTCGTTGTCGAAAAGCAGCCGCATTTCACCATCAGAGTGCAGCTCGAGCCTTGTAGCCAAGGCTGTCCGACAAGGGCAACCAGGGAAGCAATCAAAACTAGAAGATAGACACATGTAAGCAACAATAACCCCTCTCAAAGCATCTCAAAGCCATATTATACAACACACCCGGAGCCCAGTTCCAACTAGTCCTGCTATTGAATAAAAGCAATTCTACAAACATCAAGTTTTCACCAGTAAGGTTCAGGAACCGAACCGTAACCAAAAAATGCCGGGAACTGCACCAACCGCAACTGCCCTTGAACCGAACCGGCCCCACAACAAATAGTAAAAACCGAAACCGAACCAAACCGAAACCACGCTGTTTTGCAGCAAGCCTAATGATGCTGAGCCCCCGACATCCTGTCCCAACGCTGATCGAACATCTCCAGAACAATCGCTTTCAAAGTCTGATTCTCTGCCAAGGTCTGCGCAACTCTTCGAGCCAAGAAAGTGGAGAAAGGATTGAAGTGCATGCCTTAGTCATTGGATGTCACTGGCACATCAAGAAATCCTACTCATCTATTTGTTCCTGGCATCGTTTCTCATAGTCAAAGCAATCAAAGGTGTGGATAGAATATCGACAACTTAATATATCACCAGAAGTTGATAGGGACCGCTCACTTGGAACCAAAGATGGTTCATGAGCAGTGTTCAAAACCCGAAATGTCATTCCAATGGGATTCCCAGTGCATGGACGATGATAACCCAACCAATATATTGAGCAGATCCCCAGTCATCATCAACCAATGGCTCATTTAGACTACTGGGTCCAAAGTGCCCAACAAATACGACCCGCACCTTGCAAATTCCAGAAAAGTCAGGTCCTCATCATCTATGTTTGACAACTGCTTCCAGGACCAACACTTTTTGTCCGCAACACCCTGGACTCTCAAGTCCCAGCGGCCCACGCATGCTGCCGATTCTAAAGGGAATCCGAACCAGAAACAAACATGCTTGGTTCATCAGCAAAAAGGCCGGAGAGTTTAGCAGCTTCTCCCCACTAAAATGGCGCAATTTACTATAAATGGATTCCTACAAATGGCGATAAATTTCCCATGATATTTGGGGTACAAGCCCATGTTTGGCCAGGATGCAGCCAACCAAGCACACCGTGGAACCAGTTCGCCTCTCCTGTAGTACTTTGCACTGGCTCGTAGCCAAGCTGTCGAGCAGAAAGCAGTGTCGAGGGCAGAGGAGTGGAAAGGACCTCGGTTGCCATCGCCATGTGACCTATGATACCTACAAGTAATGGGGATCAGATAGGGGATATCATGGGGAGATATGACCAACAATCTGATATATCTGATACTTCGGTGTGGACCTGGAAAAATGGGGGATGGCCCCCCCAAAATGAAAATGATGATGAACCAGTGGAACTTAGGGCACTGCAGTTGATCCAACCACTCACCGTTGTGCAGGTATGAGTTCTTCCATTGCTGTTGCCATATGGTCCAAATAGTGGGCCCACTTGTGCAGCCAATTGAC
>BGPT01002973.1:24462-61196 GCA_003297045.1 Symbiodinium sp. clade C Y103
TGTCCGCAAAGCCCCCTTCCCCCCATAGACTCTTAACGCCATAAACTTTTCAGTGCTTGGCAACTTCTGGCGGAGTAGCTTCAGTCCGCAATAAACAACAGTGTATTTTATAATTGGCGAAAAACTACTCCGCTCATGTCGTAGCGATAGCCGCACTTTTGTGCCCGCTCTACTCCGCAAGCAGGCTACTCCGTAACACCCCGCATCATTTTGTTTTGGAATCAAACGCATGCCACGCAAGGAAAACTACTCCGTGCGGACGCTTACCAAAGTCAGGTGTTATGATCTTTGGGCCTGATGGAAGTCCGTCTGGAAATAAACAAGAGCATTTTGTCGTGTGTTTTAAACAATGCGTTGCTTGCACAGCGGAGGCAGGTCTCAGACGCAAACAGCAAACTTTCGGAATGTACATGGCAACTATTCCACAGTAAACAATTGCAAACTTCAAGTGCTGACTGCAGATGTCTGATCATCAACCCGGANCATGGCAACTATTCCACAGTAAACAATTGCAAACTTCAAGTGCTGACTGCAGATGTCTGATCATCAACCCGGACATGTCAGCAAGGTGGACCAACAAACATGGCTTGCAAACGTTTATCACAGCCACCTCCGGTACGACGCAGGAACGAAGAACAACGAATGCTTCAAAAAACGCAGGCGTTCGTTGTAGCAAGGGCGAATGCTTCTTGGAGCCCCTTTCTTTAGCTTCTTCGTCTTAAGACCATTTATTACATCACATTGTTACATCATTTCACACCTGCATCACTTCGACAACCACGTTCCAGCCTTGCAGATGATCAACTTNCCATTTATTACATCACATTGTTACATCATTTCACACCTGCATCACTTCGACAACCACGTTCCAGCCTTGCAGATGATCAACTTGCAAAGGTACGCCAAGATTCTTCCACAACGTCATTCTCAGCCTTGCAAATCCCTTCAAAAACCGGACCCTACAAGGGCGAGGTTGGGTCGGCTGGGGTGGGTTGGGGTTAGGGTTCAACTCTAACCTGAACTATGGGGGTCTCGGAGGGCGGGAGGGGGAACTCAGCAACTCAGCAACTAGTTAGCAACTAGCTGTAACTAATTCCGGAACTAGTTAGCAACTAGTTGTAACCAACTCTCCAACCAGTTGCAACTAGTTACAACTAACTCTCTAACTCTGGACCTGAGGCCAGGGTTACAACTAGTTACCACCAACTCTCTAACTCTGAGCCCGGAGCCAGGGTTACAACTGGTTACAACTAACTCTCAAACTCTGGGCCCGAGGCCAGGGTTACAACTAGTTACAACCAACTCTCTAACCCTGGGCCACTACTACTACTACTACTACTACTATTATTATGAACAAAACAAATAGGCCAGGAAATTTTACTACTACTAGTACTAATACTTCTACTACTGCTACTACTACTAGTATCACAACTACTATTATTATTAATTGTTTTATGAACAAAACAAATAGGCCAGGAAATTTTACTACTACTAGTCCTCTTCTACTACTACTACTACTGCTACTACTGCTACTACTACTACTACTATTACTAGAACTACTACAAGTACTATTGTTATTATTATTAATTATTTTATGAGCAAAACAAAAGGCGAGGAAATTTTACTACTACTGGCTCGGAGCCAGGGTTACAACCAGTTACAACTAACTCTCTAACCCTAAACGCGCAGCTAGGGTTACAACTAGTTACAACTAACTCTCCAACTCTGGGTCCGGAGCTAGGATTACAACTAGTTACAACTAACTCTCCAACTCTGGGCCTCTAGGGTTACAACCAGTTACAACTAATCCTGCAACTAGTTGAGAACTAGTTACAACCGACTCTGCAACTAGTTACAAGCGTTCGTTGTAGCAAGGGTGAATGCTTCTTAGAGCCCCTTTCTTTAGCTTCTGCGTCTTCAGATCATTTATTACATCACATTCTTGCATTCTTTCACACCTGCATCACTTCGACAACTACGTTCCAGCCTTTGCAGATGATCAACTTGCTGCAAAGGTAAGCCAAGGTTCTTCCAACGTCATTCTCAACCTTGCAAATCCTTCTTGCTTGATGGGCCTTCCCAGTTGCGTGGAGCTTCTTGTAGTCTCTAGAATAGTTAGAGTTCTAGTTAAACTAGTTGTAACTAGTTGAGCAATAGTTGCAACTAGTTACAACTAACTATTGGCAATCAGTTCAAATAGTTTGAGTTGGAACTAACTCTNTGTAACTAGTTGAGCAATAGTTGCAACTAGTTACAACTAACTATTGGCAATCAGTTCAAATAGTTTGAGTTGGAACTAACTCTGTAACTAGTTGGCAACTTTTTGCAACTAGTTCGAGGATTGGTCGAATTGGGTCCAAAAAACGGACTCCAAAAAGGGGGCCGTTCTTTTGGGTTTAATTAGTTTTCAATATAACGCACCAGACGCCCATTGGTCCGCTGTCGGCTGCATTTTTGCAAATTTTGCGGTGCATTCTTGCACATGTTCGCAGTTCAGCCTTTGACTGTCCCTGTAACCCCTAGCTGTCATGCTGTTGTGTGCAAATTATTCTCGACTAGTCAGGGTGCTGGCAACAGTCGTTGTTCATCGCCTGTTTCAACGAACAGTTGCAGGCGCTGGCTGATGGCTATGTCTAGCAGCTTTGCAAGGCATGAGACAAAGCGCGCGCAACAAAAAGACGGCTTGGGTTGCATGGACAGTCAGAGGCTGAACTGCGAACATGTGCAAGAATGCGCCGCAAAAATGGAAAAAATGAAGCCGAAAGCGGACTCCGTTTTGGGTCCAAAAAACGGACCCAAAAAGGGACCGTTCTTTTGGGTTTAATTAGTTTTCAATATAACGCAAAGCATTCGTTATTCTTCATTCAATGCTGCGTTGTACCGGAGGTAGCTGTAATAAACGTTTGCAAGCCATGTGTTTGTTGGTCCACCTTGCTGACATGTCCGGGTTGATGATTAGACATCTGCAGTTTGTTGGTCCACCTTGCTGACATGTCCGGGTTGATGATCAGACATCTGCAGTCAGCACTTGAAGTTTGCAATTGTTTACTGTGGAATAGTTGCCATGGCGAAAGCAACGCATTGTTTAAAACGCACAACAAAATGCTCTTATTTATTTCCAGACGGACTTGCATGAGGCCCAAAGATTATAACACCTGACTTTGGTAAGCGTCCGCACGGAGCAGTTTTCCTTGCGTGGCATACGTTTGATTTCCAATATGAAAGGATGCGGGGTAGTTACGGGCCTGCTTGCGGAGTAGAGCGGGTGTATATCGCGCTACGACATGAGCGGAGTAGTTTTTCGCCAATTATAAAATACACTGTTCTTTATTGCGGATTGAAGCTACCGTCTGAAGTTGCCAAGCACTGAAAAGTTTGTGGCGTTAAGAGTTTATAAGACAGGAATCGGCTTGTTCCACAGCCTAGAGATTGGCAAGACTCAAAAAACCGGACCCTACAAGGGAGGTCTCCCCAGGACTCTGCGGGTCTTATTCTGTTCGGAATCTTTTCCAATCTACTATTTGTGTTTCACGTGGTGAAATGACTCTGTGCCGTTTCTGGCTCAAACAGTCCAGAAACCTTGGAAAGAAAATCTGCAACAATTTAGGTTTCGAGTCCGCAGCTCAACTTGATTTCTCCTAGAAGAAATTTTCAAAACCTGCCAACACGAGCAAAGGACCGCATCGTTCTTTGCAGCAAAAGGTTTGCACTTTGCTGGCGGTGTAAGTCTATAAATGAAGCTGTTTCAGGTCTTTGAAGTCCTCGCATAGTTCTCCATTCTAATTTTCGGAAAAAGATAGATTCACTGAATGTCATTGCTTCGGATTCCAGTTGTACCTTTTTTTGCGCACCTGATTGCAATACTGACATTTTTGTTGAAGGAAAAATATCGCAAAACCCATCAAAAGTGTTTTGCTTGTGTTGTGACCGAGATAAGACGTTCCTTGCAGTTCTCCAATATTCAGTTTGAAACGTTCATTTTTTTTTAAGGAAAGCGCGCCTCTTTCAATTTTGGTATTTCATATTTCATTCAATCGACCGCTTATTCCGAGCAAAAAAAAGTATGTGTCAAGGGAAGTTCGGAGAAAACAACAAACTGTCGAAAGACACACAAACACAGGAAGAAATTCCACGCTTGATATTAGGCGGCTTGAGTTAAAGGGTTTATTTACAAACTTTCACACTGGCGGTGTCAGTTCGAACCTAGATGGATTGTTGAATTTTCCCGCAACACTTGGAGCGGGAGGTCAAAGAATGAAGCTGCTTTGGACAATAGGCGAAAAAAATGGAAAGTCTGGTACACTTACGACTTTTTGTCTTAACAGATTTTTTTGTCTTACAATCGTTGAAGCAGATGTGAGACATGGAAATGTCAGAGATGCACGTGTAAGATACGTAGATGTTGGAGATGTGGATATGTAAATGCTGCGGAGCGAGCAAAAAAAGATGTTGACATGTTAGATATGCAGGTGCAAGACGTAAACGTCTGTGTAAAGGCGGTTGTGTGAAAAAGCGTCTTTGTGTGACAGGCTGCCGTGTGTGAAAGGGTTCTTGTGTAAAAGTCTGTGTGTAAAAGAGGTTTGTGTTAAAAGTATCTGTGTGTAAAAGAATTTGTTTGTAGCTAGACGACAGAGCGAAGAGAAGCAAATTGATCATGTATCAGTATGAGGTCGATGTGATAGATAAGAAATGACATTGAAAGAAGTGAGCAGATGTGCAGATATGCAGCAGACGTAAGAGATGCCTATGTAAGATGTGCAAATGTGAAGATGTGCATATGTAAGATTTGCAGATGTAAGATGTGCAGATGAAAGATGAAGAGACACAGAAAGGCGAGTGAATAAGGGTAAGAAGACACGCCTAATGGAAAGAAAGTTCTATGCACTATATGGGGCTGATACACACTCATGAACGAGATACAGCAAGGAGAATGAAGACGAGGATCTAGATATCTGCATCATGTAAAAGCGTCTGTGTGTAAAAGGGGCCTGTGTGTAAAAGAGGTTTGTGTGTAAAAGCGTCTGTGTGTAAAAGGCATCTGTGTGTAAAAGCGTCTGTGTGCAAGCGTCTGTGTGTAATCGGCATCTATGCGTAAAAGCGTTTGTGGGTAAAAGCATCTGTGTGTAAAAGCGTCTGTGTGTAAAAGGGGTCTATTTTGTAAAAAGGGTTTGTAGGTAAAAGTGTCTGTGTGTAAAAGGCTTCGGTGAGAAAAAGGGGTTTGTGTGTACAAAGGCTTCTGTGTGTAAAAGCGTTTGTGTGTACAAGCGTCTGTGTGTAGAAGGGGTTTGTGTGTAAAAGCGTCTGTGTGTGAAAAGGGTTTGTGTGTAAAAGCGTCTGTGTGTAAAAGGGCTTCTGTGTGCAAAAGCGTCTGTGTGTAAATGCTTTTGTGTGAAAACGGGGTTTGTGTGTAAAAAGGCTTCTGTGTAAAAGCGTCTGTGTGTACAAGCGTCTGTGTGTAAAAGGGGTTTGTTTGTAAAAGGGGTTTGTGTGTAAAAGTGTCTGTAAAAGGCTCCTGTCTGTAAAAGCATCTGTGTGTCAAAGCGTCTGTGTGTAAAAGGCGTCTGTATATAAAAAGGGTTTGCAGGTAAAAGTGTCTGTGTGTAAAAGGCTTCTGTGAGAAGAAGGGATTTGTGTGTAAAAAGGCTTGTGTGTGTGTAACATCTGAAGAGATGTAAAACTTCTTTTTCATTATCTGGCAGGGGGCCATCGGGGACCCGGGGGGTCGATGGCCAACGAAGACGCCCCCCGGGTCCCGTGTAAACGTACCTGCCTTTATATATATCTATATAGTCCCGCCCCTGGGCGCTTTGAAGTCGCAGCTGGGGGGGACCTATAATATATTGCTGTTGCTTTATACTGTCAATGTCTACTGTGATCATATATTTATATTCATCTTTTCAGTTTTATTGTTTGTGATTTTTGCACGTCGGATGCATTCTAGCTACCCAATTCGATAAGCCATTTCCATTCAAGTGTGTTACTCATGTCGGATTCCGTCATGGTGGCATGAGCCCCTCGGGGAATACCTGTCTAGGTAAATTGCCGGATCCTTCGATACGAAAGCCGAATTTACACTTTTAACAAAAGTAATTTGTTTAAGTAAAGTGGAACAGTTGGCCATGTTTCATCTTCTCACCCTGTCGATCGATTTCAGTGTTGAACCGCTGCCCGCTGTGTGGGACTCACCTCCTTTTGATGCAACAACGTGCCGCTGTTTGGGCACTCACCATTTCGTTACAGCACTCGAGAATGTCGAACTCTGTTGAAACCACGGGCCGCTGTCCTGGGCGCTCACCTTTTTTGCAGAGAGACTGGAAACACCTCCTTTTCCAACTTTGCTCAAGACTGACTACTGAGTCAAAAGCAAGTGCAACATGACGGTCAAGGCATTAGGCCATGCTTGCAGGTATGGTGAATTCTTGCTCTTTATGGTTCTCTGGTGAGGTCAGTTGTGCATGTAATTCATTTGACTCCCTCAGCTGTCTATGGCACTGGTGCAACTAAGAACTTGAAAGCCGAGGGCCTTTGAGCCTTATCACGACAATTGCATGTTTGTACTAGAGTCCGTCACTTTGTTTAACTAGTCCCCCATTGGTCCCTTATTTCATGTGTTGCCCCTTCGTTCCAGGTTAGGTTTGGGTCCTTGCGTTCCTAGGTAGGTTTTGGCTCTCGCCATGTAGGTTGTGTCAGGCGCTTCCGTCCGCCCCCCCCTCCTCTGGTTTGGGTTTGGTCCGTCGTCCGTCCGCCGTTTTTCTGTGCCCTTGCCTTTTCAGGGTTTGCCCGCTCCGGGCTAGGTGTGTTGGTGTGTGTTTTCTTCCTTCCTTTCTTCTTTTGTGTTCCCCCGTCCTGGGTTCCGGTTAAGTATTTTTCATCTCATTTTCATCACCATCTCATTGTCATGGTCATCTCACTGCTGCCCCGCTTCGGCGGGGCGTGTGTGCGTAACATCTGAAGAGATGTAAAACTTCTTTTTCATTAGCTGGCAGGGGGCCATCGGGGACCCGGGGGGTCGATGGCCAACGAAGATGCCCCCTGGGTCCCGTGTAAACGTACCTGCCTTTATATATATCTATATATAGTCCCGCCCCGGCGCTTTGAAGTCGCAGCTGGGGGGGGACCTATAATATATTGCTGTTGCTTTAGCTGTCAATGTCTACTGTGATCATATATTCATATTCATCTTTTCAGTTTTATTGTTTGTGTTTTTTGCACGTCGGATGCATTCTAGCTACCCAATTCGATAAGCCATTTCAATTCAAGTGTGTGTAAAAGCGTTTGTGTGTACAAGCGTCTGTGTGTAAAAGGGGCTTGTGTGTAAAAGTGTCTGTGTGTAAAAGGGGCTTCGGCTTGTGTGTAAAAGCGTCTGTGTGTAAAAGGGGTTTGTGTGTATCCTAGGTCCTCTTCCTCTTCTTTCTCCTTTCTTCATTATCTTTCATCTGTTTGTATCAAACCCGTATAGTACGTGTAGCTTCCTCCCTGTAATGCGTGTCTTCTCCTCCTTACTCTACTTGTCTCCATGACAAACGCATTTATCGAATCTCTTCATCTTTCATCTTCACATCTTGGTCTCTCAGATTCATGTCTCTCAAGATCAACTGCGGCATTGTTTTTCATCATCTTCTACTACATTGACCTGATACTTATATCTGATTAACTTGCTTCTCTTTCGCTCTCGGACCATCCGTCGTCTAGTTTAACATTTTTGAAGTGCAAATCAAGCTCTCGCTACAGTCCTGTGCACTCTTTGCCGACCTCATCTTCCAAAAGCGGTCCGATCCCCAGCTTTTTGGACTTTGAAGTGCGAATCAACCTCTCGCCTCTCGCTACAGTCCTGTGCACATTTTGCCCACCTCATCTTCCAAAAGTGGTCCGAACGTGACAGTTTTTTAGCATTCCAGCTCTCGCTACCGTTCTGCGCACCTTTTGCCCACCTCATCTTCCAAAAGTGCTTTGAAAGCAGCACTTTTTAAACATTTTGAAGTGCAAATCAAGCTCTCGCTACAGTCCTGTGCACTTTATGTCGACGACTTTCCCACATCGAGGCCCGAAACCGCGGAAACAGAGACCTTACTTCGGCGCCACTGGAAGCCACTTTACCCGAAAAAACGCAGGGTTTCGCGCCCGAGGGTGTTGTTCACTCGTGAATTTGATGCAATTGTGATGTTGACATGATGATGATGATGATGATGATGATGATGATGATGATGATGATGATATGATGACAAGACTACCCCTTGACATTCGTCCGTAAGTCGGGAATTTGTGAACTAAACTTCTCTTGACAACAGGCAGTTGCGAGCCAGGTAAAATATTGAGAAAACAGTCATGCTGATTCAGAATATGCATCATGCACAGGTAAGCAAGAAGGTACATGAAGTAGATTGCCAGCACACAATGTTCGACACCGAGCCATGGTACTAAGATGCGGTCGGCTGTTAACCGTTGAGCTGTCCTTACTTTTGCAGTGTGCTGCACGGCTCCATCATCCAGCGCAAGATTTTTCGAAGTAGCATAGTGGACATGAATCTCAGTGTGATTAAAACCCACTGTTTATGGGACTACTACTACTCGAGCCACCAAGCTGTAGGTGACCGTGTGCTGGGGACACAGGCAGAGTGATGTATCAGACTGCTTGTATGCTTCGCCCTGTGCAGAGCCACGCCTCAAAGACGTAAACCACGCAGAAGCATGGTCCTCTGCACGCACCAGGCGCAGTCGGTGGCGCACACCTTCCGTACCCATTCAATCCCAGATGATTACCGCTCAAAGGGACGTGGAACACAGACACTCACCACCACACAAGGTGCTTCCCACAATCTCCGAAGGAAAAACTATCACACGATGATTCCATTGGTTTCCGGACTCCTGCTGAGACAGAAGAACCACGACCAAAAGTAAGGAATGGTCGAACTAAGTCACCCTTTCAATCACCCCAGTCTCAATGGAGCACAGCTCGAACCTTGGATTTGGTCCTCACTGTGGTCAGACCGTGCATTGAGCCCACTCAGCCCAAAGGACGTGAGCGAACCGGTCGTTGACCTAGTCGTTAGCGATCCCCCGCATCCCAGAAAGACGTAACTCAACGAAGTTGATGAAGTTTCATTTTCGAAGAAAACACCAAGTATACTGTATGTATAGTACATGTCTTCGAGCCACATCACTTGTAAGAACATGTTTGTATGAATATACATGAGAACACAATTGCATTGATTTTTGCATGTTTGCTTCAGTGTGATCTTGGCAAGTGCTGCACCGAACTTTCACACTTCAGCCTTTTCTGTCAAGTGAGAGATAAATTTTCGTTCACCCCGCGGTGCTATCGTTTTCCGAGATTTGCGCCGCTCCCGCGCTTTGACTGCATCCATCTGGACTTGAACCCTTTTTGGATTCGCCGCAGGTTTCGGGTCACTTTTTGCATTGGAAATTTATCCCCCAATAAGGTTGGCGCTGAGAAATTTTTCCAGGATCAATTTGGGAACAACCCCTCATATGCACTACAGACGGGGATCTTTGTGACCCGAATGTATGAGTTGCAGCAAAAACGACCTGCCAAAGAAGTCGTCCTGGTTCACAACGCCCTCACAGTACGTGAGAAGCAAGGTGACCTCATGTGCTCCACCAAGACTGGATTGGAACTCTTTCAAACCATGAGACGCCGAACCTTGGCCTTTGACCTAGTTGGGCTTTGCAACTATGAAGTTCTGAACTCATATCATAGTGGATTTCTTCAGCACCTTGAAGAAGATCCACCGCCCGGATGCCAATCGACCACTCTAGTGCAAGTCCTGCGAGCTGATCGAGCCGCCTTTTTTGACCATCGCAGAGCAAATTAGCTCCTTGAAACGCGATGGAGCTGGCGAGCTCCCCACGCCACCTTCCCAATATTCTAGCCAGACCCAACGTCAGTTTCCTGTTGCTGCCATTGGCCACAGCTCCGCAGCAGCATCCACAATCCAAAGTGCAGCCGACCAACAAACGCAAGCTAGACGCCGAGTCAGGTGCCAGTCAGAGTAACAAAAACCCGAAACCCAGACCAGCCAAAGGCAAAGGGAAGGGCAAAACAAAGAAAAAGGGCCGAGGGCCCAATGTTCCAAGAGAGCTTATCGGCAAAGCTTTGCAAAGTCCCTCGGGCGACAGGATCTGCCCGCCCCGCGTCGCCCCGCGTGAGAAAAGTCACTGCGGGGCCCCAACAGGTTGGTGCTGTTGCAGTTACGAAAATGTCTAACCTGATTTGTTTCTGTTCCACAGCTAGTGCTGCTCGTATTTCAAACACTCACGTCCTACTTCCCACACTGTTTTGGGGTCTTTTCCGCTGCAATTTCTTTAGATTAAAACGCATGTATATTTGTCTAGACACATGTATCTAGTAGCATACCAAGCACTGGAACTGCAGGGCATGAGGATTCAAGTGCGCGTGGTTTTTTCCAGTAACCATCGATGGTGCATGTTGGCGATTCAAGGATGGGGTAGTGGTTTGCACACGGTGCCAGAAAACGTTGCAACTTGACAACGGCGGAAGATGCGGTCAGCGCCACAAACCTTTTTCTTGGAACGGCACAAAATGTGAAAACGATGTAGGCGGAACTCGTTTGATTCTTTACGAGTCCCAAACATAGTAGAGAAAAATACATGTTCATGTGTAAACTTACCTGCACAATAAAAATCTCATTATTGTGGCATATCACATATATCCCACCAATTGATGGCAAAAAACCGTGACATGTGAGCCAGGAAGCAGGGTGGGAAATCCAGTGAGAAACATCAACATGCGGGCCCAGGCAATGTGTAGTTCTTCAATTTGGTGATGCACACTTGTTTAGCTGCAGCAGGGTTGGCCTTTATCCCAACAAACGCTGGGAATCCGTCCGGTCATTAAAATTTACGGGTTCCCCCAATTTACAAGTTCTGGCATATTTTCATTTTCCAATTTGTTTTGGTTTAGCAAGTTAACAACACTTCGGACCCAGTCCCCACAAATTTTGTTTCACTGCTCATTACAAAATATCAAAACATTTCCCAAACAAAAGTTCAATGTGGGTTATGGAACATGAATTTTCACTGCTTGATTGCAATCCGTTTGCCCTGATCCTTCAAAATCTTGCTGGATTTGGGGCCATGGATGGTCTAGTGATGCGTTTTTTTGAATAGGTTGATACATGGTTTGAATCATGTGAGTTTTAACATTGCCGGGAAACAAACTCCCCATTTGGGCCCCTTGTTTGCTTGAGATTTGATTGACAGCATGATGTTGGGCTTGGGATTTGTAACTTGCGGTTTTACTTATTCCATTGCAGATTTTCGATGGAATTTGCAAATCCGCGCCAAATACCCTTGGTGCGCATCAGGCAAATACCAAACAAATTTATTGGTTTCACCTCGCTGAAACGTATTTCAACAATTTTGCCCCCATGGCCTTATTTTTTTTCTGGTCTTTGTAAACCAAACATGTTGTGATGTAACGATCCTGGCATTCCTCCAGAATGCCACCTGCACGGAGCACTTCAGGTTTGGAACAAATTGCAGACATTGATAGTTCCCATGACATATATGAGATGGTCAGTTTGATGTGATATGATCTACGACAAGGCTGATATATGATATTTGATATGATGTGAAATCATGAGCAACACCAATTTTAATTGGCATTTCACCGATGTGAATTCAGTGGAAAGCGTTTGGTATCGGAAAACGCGAAATTGTTTTGCATTGTGCGACGTTCATACCAGTGTCCCAGAGCAAAATTGCAAGAAAAAAATGATGGCTGATTCTAGTTGAACCAACCCACAACGGGCTCAAACAAATGAGAAAATAAAAATGCTAAATTGGAAAAGAGAGGCACATGGGTTTGAATCACCAGCTTTGGCCCCCTTGGAAAACTGACCATCAGTACTGTCACCACATGGCTGACGCCCGGTCCAGTGATGGAGCGGTGGTGGCCAAACGGCGTGCCAGGTGCGAACCTGCCGTGGTGGAAAATTGGGACAGCTCCCATATTAGGAACAAACACGTCCTTGTGGTAACAGAGATATCATAGGGATATCATAGGAATATCATAGGATATCATAGGGATATCAACCAGGGTAAATTCAAGGTATTGACCATTCTAATTGGTGATTGGGACTACTGAGGACAGAGTTTCATGTAGTATTGTAGTTTCATCCAACTGGATATTGGACCCATGATTGGAAATGGGGTTGCCATGTTTGGAACAAAGAACCATCATGTTGGGTTTGGCATGTTCCGGCTGTGATGTGAATAAAACATTTGTGGGAAATGGGAGGGCCTATAATTTGCAAAAACATCATCGTTCAGGAGTCCTTGTTTAATGAAACTTGGCGCCAGAACAAATCCGTTTGGAAAGAAACTGACATTTCATGGGCAGATGGTTTATCAAGTAGAGTATTGTAGCTATTGCATTTATCTGTACTCATGCATATATGTAGCACTATAATAATATGGGTATTTCCCATACTAGAGGGTACCTTGAACCTTCGACTCGCTCAAAAGACCATGTTCGATCCCTGACCCGACCAAAAATCCTTTGTCAACTCTTTTTCGAATCAAAGGGTTCGAATCAAAAGGTTTCAATACTAAAATAAACCGGGGTTAGCGCTATTTAATCAAGGACCAAGGTGCAGTGCCATGTCAGGCAGGACGCCGGAAGCAAAGCTTTGGCTTCGCAGCCACAGGCGTCGCGGTGTTTTGGAGGGAAAACCAGTTGACCTTCAGCTGATTTGGGGATGATTGACCCTTCGGCATATGGGAACCCATCTTGAACACATAGTAGTCAAAAGAAACAGATATTTGATGGTATTTGAAATCAACAAAAATGGGGATGCTGGGTGTAGATTGAGACTTATTCATTCATTTGTTCAAATAAATTTACAAGCATCTTGTTTTTAAACCAAGAACAACCGGCTCATATTGGGTATATGGCATATGGGGTAACAATTGAAGATTGAGATGGAGTTAAAAACCCGTGATGTTTCATGAATTGCTGAGATGTGCATTAAACATAGCACATATTTTGATGTGAACCACCTAGGACACCAGGGTGTAGCCATCAGCAGCTTGTTGTGTAAAAGGACCATCCTGTATCGTTCGATTGGTATTGGATGGAGATGACATGTACACCTATCTATAATTTTCCCGCATGTTGGAGAGGATGAACATGAACATGAATATATACATATGAAACATACATGCTTTCAGATAAATACAAATACATATATATATATATATATATAAATACACATACATAAAATCACACATAATATCTTATATATGCATGGTACAGCTCCGTATATAGACTGGTGTGAGTTCCCCAAGAGGATTCTAAGGAGAGCTGGCCAGTTGCCTGACAAATGTTGGTTCAGCTTCCCCCACGTTTGACGGATTCAGGTAGCTTTTTTGGGGAATCTCTAGGGGTTTTGGAGAGTTGGAAGTGCTTCCATTTTGGAGCTTTTTCCCCTTCAAACTTCACATTGGCAGTTCAAACCCTAACCACTGTAGGACTTCAGCGCAGCCGAGGTCTATGTCTTTGGAGAGATTGAGGGGGCAGTTCCCAACTGGCCTTTGGTGAGGCGTGCCAAAAGGACATTCCTACATTTTGTGTGGGAAACCCAATGATAAACGATCCCAAATATATATATATATATATATTGCCATAAACGGGAGGTAAACATTATTCCCAAATGATAAATTTAGGATTGGGTTTTCCACATTATACCTATTTATTGCTACGTTTTATTGCCACCAAACAAGTCTTTTTTCCATGTGATGTTGATTGCCAGTACTCAGATCCTCTTAAATGACCATTGAATGGGATATGGATGACAAATGAGTCTTGTGGGACAAGGAGATCTATCGGTACGAAACATGTACGAAACAATTTTGCTGCTTTGAAACAAGATGTATTGGGCTTAATCAATGCAAAAAAACAATCCCTTTGCAGGGAGGCAACCGTTTTGAATTGTCTCTATTGATTCCTCCATGTCATCCTGTGCACAGTGGTGATATTGTGGTGTCCTTGCCGAAGATCCACTTGACCCATTTCGGTCTGTTTTTGCCATTAGATTTCAGACACCCCAACAGGCCAATACTTGTAGAAGATCTTATCTTGAGCTCCGAATATCACAAGTATATGTGATCTATGCGATTTATAGGCGGTTTACAGAGTGTGATATACATCTATAAATCCCAATCAACTGCCAGTCCTGGATGGTCAGAACCCTGCAGAAAGATCTGGGAGTTTAGTTCCAGCCCATCATTGCAACTTGCAACCATTGAAATTTTCAGATTCCAGTCAAGGGGCTGTTTAAGTTCTTCTTAACACCTTTCGCTGGTGCTTGTGGCTACATTTTTTAAAAGGGTTTCTTTGACTTGCAATTGATCTTACTTTTTTTTGGTTGGTTTATACTAGTTTAAAGTAACCCCCAAAAAGATAGAAAGGCAAAGTACCATCATTTTAGGACTTTACTTGTCCATCTTTTTGGGGGTTGCTGCCATTGCTACCCAACCTTTTTCTGGATCAACTTTGTTAGATTTTCCGATCCAATCCGTCCAATCTCCCTTAGCCCAGCAGTCAGGTTATA
This sequence comes from Symbiodinium sp. clade C Y103, assembly GCA_003297045.1. NCBI lineage: Eukaryota > Dinophyceae > Suessiales > Symbiodiniaceae > Cladocopium > Cladocopium sp. clade C. Next base: position 39,057 of record BGPT01002973.1, read on the forward strand.
CTGCAGCTGGCGCTTGATTTTTGATCCGAGCAAGTTTCGCCTCATCCAAGGGGAGGTACCTCCTAGCAGCTGGGGAAGCAGCCCAAGATATTGACCAAGCAACTGGTCCTTTGAAAGGCGACCAACATCCCTTTTTGGGGGCGAGTTTGGGGGCTTTGACTAAGCATACATTGATGTGGAATGGAGGGGTCCCGGGTAGACCTTCGTCCCAAATCTTGGTGGGTTCCAGTCGAGAAACGGAAATTCAACAAAACGCAAATCGAATCTATGCTCCTTGAGCTCATGATATGAGGGGGGAGAAACTGGTCTGCAAGTTGAGACTTGGCAGAGTTTTGGTACAGCCTAGTTACCTGTCCTGATACCTACTGAGTGATGAGTTGAGCGTCATGATTTGTTGCCATTTGGATCACCCCCCCCTTGCGCAGACAGAGGGGGAAACCTTCACCAGCCACGTTGGCGAGGGCTTTTGCGTTTGGCAACTTGGCAAGGGAATGGCAAGGTCGCAAAGCAACAAAAAGATCAGAATTTGTTGGAAAAATAGGTGAAACTGTGTGAAACCCCCTTTTGGGTACCTCCAAGCATTGGTGACTTTGATGCAGAAAGTTTGGCACGTTTGGAGTCCAACAGGGAGTGTGGTGTTTGAGATCTGATATTGTTCTCCTTCGGATTTTGGGTTTCCCACTTTGCAGACAACAACGGAACAGGAAAGAGTTTGAATGAGAAAAAAGTCTGCATGCCGCAGTGTCTCTCGGCCAGGAATCATCCTGTAGCAGTACACCTGGCCCCAAAGGCCCTTCAGGTGCTTTCAACTGCTGGAACGAGATATGAGGGGTTCATAGGGGTTCTCAAGATGCTGGACCCCCAAATCAATTCCCTTCAAAATCACAGGTTGTGGATAATTTTGGGTCCTCCATTATCATGAAAACCCCATATGAAATGAATACAGTCCACAAGAGGACGGATTGTGCGACCTTCAAAACTGCTGGTTTTGAAACACTGAGCTGTGATTTTGGGTCTCAGGAAAAGACATCCCAGAACTGGTTGCTGATGCAGCCGAAGTAATAGCCCCTCTGGTTTTGCACAGGGGTCAAAAGCTGCCATTTGCCAAGGTTTTACCAAGATATAGGATGTAAATCCACACGCTCTAGCCTGTTTACTTCATCCGTTCGTTGGAAGAAATCCAAGACACTCCACCAGGGTTGTTAGAAGGGAACTATCGATCCCATCGTCTTGTACCAACAATCCATCCCCCGCATAAAGGAATAGATCCGACATATTCCACCTGGGTTTTGTTTGGGGTGGGCATTTCATATCGGAAGGTAAGGATGATCCGGGGCAAATGATGAGAACTCAACCACTCAATGCAGCCCTTTGGCCCGAGCCTTCACTGCGGAGCTCCTGGAGGAGCTCTGGAAATGCCTGTCCTGTGCAGTTGGGGGGAAATTGATGGTGCGAAACCCTGGGACTTTGGTGGTTCCAAGATTTTCAGAGGAACGCATCCGAAACCTGACATCACCAATTCTTTTTATATGAGATGCGAGGTGAGCAATTGTGGACTCCATGAGTCCATGAGTTGAAGATTCATACCATTTATTCTGGAAGGTTTGTGAAGCTGACCATTCTTGGGAGGCACGGGGGTCGCTTTTGCAGCTTGATTTTTTCTCGCTTATGCACCTTAACATCTTCTCCTCTTTCAGAAATGTTACGAAACATTGGGAATTCTCGGGCAATGGAGACAGTCATTTTTTTTCTCGCTTGTGCACCATCTGCCCTCTTCTGGTGATTTGGGGTCGCTTTTGCACCTTACCCGCCTTACCCATTTGCTTTGCTTGGCATGGTGCGAACTTCTGGACATCTCTGGCAAGTGCGCAAGTCTGATGTATGAAGTAGTAGATTTTACTTTGTCAGATCTCTATAAAATGACCTCCATCATGCTTTCCATGCGGGGTCGCAGCATCTTTCTCGAGTAACTTCCAAGACGCTTTGCTTGCTACTTTGTAACATCTTCGTTTTGTGCAGTCGATGCTATGTTGTAGCATTTTTCTCAAGTAACCTCCACAATGCTTGCGATGCCATGTTGTAGCATCTTTCTCAAGTAACCTCCACGATGGTTTTCGATGCTATGTTGTATCTTGCCCGAGTAAGTTCCAAGTCTTTCTTGATGCGACCCTGTGACATATGTCGTCAGTAACCTCAAAGACGCTTTGATAACCACCAAGACGCTCTTGATGCTACACTGTCACATCTGTCACGGGCAACCACCAAGACGATCTTGATGCTACTTTGTAATATCTTACTCGAGTAGTTTCGATGCTATGTTGTAGCATCTGTCTCAAGTGACCTCCACGATGCTTTCCATGCCATGTTGTAACATGTTTTTCAAGTAACCTTCACGATGCTGTCGATGCTATGTTGTAACATCTTGCCCGAGTAACTTCCAAGTCTTTCTTGATACATTGTAGCATCTTTCACCAGTAACCTCTGAGATGCTTTTGATGCTACATTGTAACATTTTTCTGCACGTTCTGAAATTCCGCAGTGCCGCTCGAGACGGTTTCTTTTCGACGTTCTAAGATCTTTTCAAGTAAGGAGCAACAGACGAGATGCTGCATATTTTTCAGCAACCTCAAGTAATCTTTCTGTGATTGAGTCCTTGTCCTCAAGTCCCTTTTACCCCAGTCCCCAGTCCCAGTGTCCCCTGTCCCCAAGTCCCCTATGTCCCCCCCATGTCCCCTAATTTTAAACCCTAAATGGTTGTTTTCATGGTGAAGTTGTGAAGGTGCGCGAGTGAGTCAAAATTGGGTTTTTGTGGCTTGTGAAGAAGTACTTGTCCTACAAGATTCTGACCACCTCTTTTGTCTTGTCTGTCGTTGGCCCTGACAGAAAACCTAGAAGGGTAGGCGCTTTTTGTGGTCTAGATGCGCGAGTGACTCAAAATCAGGGTGCGCAAGTGACCCCAGTACCTTCTTGGGAGGCAACCTCCATCCCCTCCACCAAGGGGCCTTTTGTCAATTTTAGCAGCTGCGAGGAGTCCCCGGTAGTGTATGGACTGGTTCACTGGTCGTCCCAAAGAGACCAGTGCTAGTGCCAGTGGCAGTGCCAGAACCATGGGGTGTGAGGGCCCATTGGGGTCTGGCTGGGTGCTGATTTGATCCAAGCCAAAGCATCCCACAAAAATGTAGGTCACCCTGACATCTGGCACTTTGGCCGTAGCGGTGGGCAAACATGGCTACTTGGCCCCCTTTTTTGATAGGTGCGAAATGAAAGCAGAGGCTCCATTTCCGCAGCAGTATCGATAGCAGAGCTACATTTTGCCTTTTCCAAGCACATGTGGGTGGGTTTGTTCAATGGACCAAGGAGACCCCCTGCTGAAACAGCGGTCAATTTTCCCATCATCTGACCTCATTTCCCTGTATGTTTTCAGGGTCAACATGCATCAACCCCAAATTAATGGACCCTGGGCCCTGAGCCCTGGTAGATATTCTAATTCTGCCTGTCAGTAAATACCGGCTAGATTCGGGCTTTTTTTTTTGGGATGACTTCCCATCTGTGGCGAGGCTATCCCCCATCCTCCAACAGGATACCATAGGATCCAGTGCACCAAAACAAAAAGCCACGCAAAGCCTAGGATCGACTTGGCTGAGTGGGGGATCCTGTGGCTCTTTGGGCGAAGTGCATCTGATCACAAGAAAGAACAAAGATGGGGATGGCTCAAAACCTTTGTTTCCCCATGTTTTGGGGGATGAAATATCCATTTCCCACCTATCTTGGTATTCACTAGGGTACCAGGGTGTTGACCCGGAGCCATATGGGGTGGGGGTCAAAACCAAATCACTGCAACTTTGGGCTCATAACACATCGAATATGGATAGGCTGTATGACAGATGCTTCTGGCAGCTTTTTTGGGATGTGAAGAAACCAGGGTACCAGGCACAGGACCTAGTCTGAGGTTGCTTCTTTGTCCAACAGTGGATGGAAATTCGCTTTGCAAGATGGACATTTGGGACTGAATGGTAAAGAACACATGGAGATGTCACCTGGAAACCCCTCATGATCCTAAAATCAAGATAGGTTTTGAGCAATGAAGTCACAGAAAAACGAAGGGTGGCTACGGAAGATCCCAACATTTCACCAGGAGAATGGGAGTTCTGAATCCAAACATGACGGTATCCTCAGAATTGCACCCTTCATACCCCAAGAAGGGCCACAGATCTGGCTGAATCTTGATCCATCCCCAAATGGCTATGTATACAATGATTGTGGCTACAACCAAATTTGACGATGACTTGTACATGTATGTATACACATATACATATACATATATATAATTACATAATTAGGTCAAACGACATTTCTTTGTATATCTATGTATGTACATATATATATATATATACATGTATGTATACTATACATGTGTGGGTTGCAACAGCCCTGGGTTTAGCCGACCCTCGTTGCCTGCAGGTTGGGTGTTCTGACGGAGGAGCAATGGGTCAGCGAAGCCATGAACTCCCCGTGTGCCACCAGCCGGGGACCCAGAGCGGCACAGAATTGCCCAAGTTTGGATGCAGCTCTTTTTTGGTCAAACCCACTCCTGAAATAACGGGCAATTACTGAACTCTATCCTTTTTTGTTTTTCTGGAGGTTTACTTTTGTTTTCTCCAGTTGGATCGATGGCTCATATCATCAGTTAGACCAAAGAGTTTGCTATACAAATGGGTTATAAACGTTGGGGGATCCCGGGAGTGCAGTTTGGTTTGTATATAAATGGGTGATTCCATTGTTAGCAGTGTTTTAGTAGAAAACCCTTTGGTAAGACCATAGGATTTGGATATGAGGGGGTAGAGTATAGCTGTTACTTGATTTTTTGGATCCAAAACGGTGGAGTCGGACCCTCGAACTGGCCGCAGTACCAAAGGACCCACAGTAGGCTGGTCATTTCTGGTCCAGATGATGAAAAAACCCTGCCGTTTTTTAGATTAGGGACGCAAACTTGCTGTGTACCCTCCTGCAACTGCAAACTAGCATAGATGTGGAAAACCCACCAGTTGCAGATCATTTTCTTAGGGAAACCATTGCTTTTCCACAACTTTTTTTTTTGTATGTTTACCCCAGGGTATACATCTATATGCAAGATCTTGGTGTGTCAAGTCATGTGACCTGTGGTGCCCTCTATTCTGTTTGTTGCTTCACAACCGCATCTAACTAGATCTCTAATCACCAGAAACCCAATGGTTAACCTACTGAACTCAAGCTGAACTAAAACCAACTTAGTTAGAAAAAAAATCAATCAATCATCCATCCCCCTATTTGGTGGCTTGAGTCCCTATGGTTCACCTAGAGATGTTTTCACCAACAGGGCGATTCCAATGGTTGGGCACCGCCGCAGATATGGAGAAAACCTTGGAACACGTGGAGGAGGCGGACATCGTCCGGCAGCTCAGCAACTGAACATGGGTAAAAACAGGCGGGGGAAAGGATCAGTCCCAAGTCTGAATCTGAGGTTTTTGGATTTGGCATTATTTGATGATCCCTCCAGGAAATTGGCAGAAAGCGACATGCCCAGAGTTTCACGGAGCTGAATTCAGGGTGTGAAAGAGACCATGAAGATGAAAATCTTTGAGAAGGTCTATGCGCACATGGGAAACGAGGCACCCCGAACAAAAGCCTCTTGAGGCAGTCGTGTCACACGGTTGTGTCTTCGTTTTCTGAAAAAAGTCGGGAAATCAACAAAATGCTACGGTTGAGAAAGGAAATATTCGCCAGAATGTCCATCTCTTGGTATCTTCCCTCTGGACAAAGCCTGATAGATGCTTTGGTCCTGGGGAATCATCCCATGTCAACCCTGGATCAGTCAAAACTTGTGGGCTGCTGAACGGGGGGGGGGGTTACGCTTTTAGTAGCAGATTTAGCACGGTTTGGGACCCCTAAAGTAGTAGGGTTTTAAAAATCCGGGGTTGACATATTTGCTCGTTTCCAAGCCGCGCAACTGCCAGATCCCTCCGAACCAGCTGAAGAATGCGATTGTGGTCAAAACGGCCAAGTGGGGAACCCTACAGGTGGTCAATCTACCGGGTATTTGAAGATTGGTTAAAGCTGAAACCCAATGGAAAAAACATATTGACTGGCCATTTTGAGTATTTTGTCCATACAATTTTGTAGACAAATTCGACCCATACCTTTTATGTTCCTGAAGTGTTGGCTTGGTCCTGTTCTATGTGGCCAGCTTTTGCCACTAAATTGAACAGCAACAGAATGACTGCGGAAGCCACTTCATATCTCGAAACCCACTGGCGATTTCAAGTGCGTAAGCTGCTGGATTCTCCACTTCAGTTGCCTACACCCCAAAATGATATGATTGGTTATAGTATATCCCATTCCATCCCATAAATATTCAACAAATTCTCCAGTATGGTTACCCCCAAACAAAATTGACGCTGTTCAGGGTTTTCCCATGGTTCAATTCCAGGCCCCAAGTGGTGGGACTGCAGTTGACTTTGAGGTTTCATCCGGTCACCGTGATTCTGCTGCAGATCCTGACCTGTGGTCTCTTCGGTTTCTTCCGCCCAAAGGCAGGGTGCGGAGCCGGAAGGGCCCAAGAAACGATGCAGTTTGGGATGACCGGAAATGGGTGAAAAAAGCACCATCCCCCGAAATTAGACCTGTAAACCTCATTAAATTTTTCAAGTTGTGTTTTTTTTCCTGGCGAGTAGCCCCAAGAAGCCCCTCAGAACTTGAAGAAGAACTAGGGCCAGGGAAAAAACCACTGGGATGCCGACTGCCTCAGCCAGCAACAACGGGAGGTCTCATCTGGGGCATGCATAATTTGGCTTTGTCTCAAAATGGGGGGATACTCCAAAATGGCAATATTGTTGAGGACATTTATGGTGTTTACCATGGAATCTTGGTTCGAAAGTTTTCTCCCTCCCCCAAGTCGCCAAGTCTTTGAGGCATAAACAAATCTAAGAGAGAGTGGGGGGTTACACCATGGCAATCATGAGGATATCAGCGGCAACATGTTGTTCCCCCTTTTTTTTTGGTGGGGTCCAGTTGAAGCATCAACAAATGAGAATTACTGGCAACCCTGTCTCCCCCTTTTTTCAAAACATCGATTTCTCCAGCTGTTTCCACGCCCCGGTGCTCAAGGACGATGAGACTGTCCTGGTGCTCACGGAAAATGGGCGAGTTTATCTGCTCAAGGCCGTTTAGTTTGGTCCAACGGCCTCGGCGAGTGACTGGATGTGACTGGTATACCATTAAAGTATCCACCAAAAAGAGTAAAAAAACGTGTTTCCAGGATGGTTCTAGAGAGGATCTTTTCTCCAACATTTCCAGGTTTTCAACTTTTTGATCTTTTTGATCTTTTTTTTTGGGGGGTTGCTATACCATTATCATGTACCCAACATCTGTGTCTTAAAGAAACTTGGGGTGGCGTGCCTCTGATGCGGTGCACTCAAATGGATAAAACATACTGAAATGCACCCAAATTGTTCGAGAATCAGCGAAGAAGCTAGGCTTGCCAAAACAGTTTTAGCTTTACCTTCAGAAGATAGTTTTTCAATTACCACAACAAAAAACCTTGAACACACATTGCAACAAAGATTGTTGGGTTTACCTTACCATCCCCCCGTTGTTCAGCACTCGCAGGTCGAACGGCCGAATGCCATGGGCATCGACCTCCATGTGACTTGGACGAAGGACGCATTTTCTGATCTTTTGGCTTCACATGATGTACCCTCTTGTAATTGAACATAACTATAGAAAATCATCATTGTTAATGGGAAAATCAACTATTTATATGGTCATTTTCAATAGCTACGTTTAATTACCAGAGGGTAAAAAAGACTATGATGTATCATCCAAAAAAAAAGACCCAACAGATGGTCTCATTGGATCTATTGGGGTATTTCAGTCACAATGGTTGGGGCCACAATGTGGGATGCTCTCGACTGAGGATCCCCGGCAGTTGGCACTGGATTCGGTTTGGCAGGTAAATTGGATAGTCCTGTGACAACCAAAGTTCCAACAACGCTCCATCCCCAAACTGGAGGTTCAGGGATCTCGGAAGCTCGCAGGAATTTCGGTGCACATCATTTCAATGGCGATCTTTGTTGGGTTTTAACAGTTGTCTCTGAATTTTCAGCTACTTTATCACATTCCAAGCCATATTTTCAGGGGATCTTCCCTGCCAGCTGCAGCTTCAGCATCCTTAAAAGGCCGCCTTTCTGACCTTCTTGCGGCTGATGTTGCTGTTCGTGGCTCTGCTGACAGGTCCTGCTGTGGAGAGTGGTGGTCCGGTGATTGGTTGGAGCATTGGGTCGTGACGCTCGACAGGGGACCATTTGAATGAGAGGATCATCTGGATGAGGGGATGAATGTCCAGCGATACCGTTTTGTTTTTTTGCAGGTTTTGATTTGATTCATGCCAGACTGGCAAGATCCTTTCTCTTCAGAAAATGATGGCTATCGAACCAAACATGCGGTTTTTTTAAAAGCAAATATGGGATTTCATGGTGACATTCTTCGGGGGTCACCTTCTAGTAGGTGGGGCACCCCCCCAGAAATTTCCACCGGTCCGCAAAATCCGACCCAAAATGTGTGGATGTTACTGGAATGATGAGCCCCAGAAGCTCTCTTGATACTTCTCAGTGAGCATAGTAATCTCTGAAATCACCAGCGTTCCCGGGAGGTCCAGCATTTGTCGTGATGATCTTTGGAGACAGCGTGGTCTGGAGATCCCAGGGGACGCGAATCACATGAAACTTGACCTTTTACGCCTAGAAAGCTTACGTGAAAATCATGGCAAACTTGACTTTGGACTGTGCAATAGGTTTCATTCTGAGTGGTGAAGAAGGGCACTTGATTTTTTGGAGTTCTTAGGTATCTGACACCCTGTTTTTAAGGGAATCTACAGTAGAATCTAAAAGCTGATTTGGAACAAGTCATTAGAGTCATCGGCATGTCACCTTGATGCCAATCAAAGTGACATATCATGAAAAGTTCCACGACCTTGGAAGTGCAAATGAAGGACTACTACATGAGGAAATAAACAACATCCTTTACATTTGGCCAACCAGGTACCCTTTCGTACTGGATATGGCCCATTCACTGTAAAACGATTAGAACAAAACGATCACCTGCAGTATACTGACAACTCACCGAATCTGTGGTCCCAGGCCCAGTATCGACTCCCAACATGGCCCCATGGTAAATATACCGTACATGGACCATTTTTTGGATACCCTCTGGTACTCACACATGGCTGGAAAATCCGCCATTGATGGATGCTTTGTTCATAGGAAGCCTTATTTATACGGGATTTTCAATTGCCACGTTTGATTGGTGGAGGGTACTTGATCCGAATTTTTCGTGGTCGACTCCGCCTGTGATGCTTTAATGCCACGTCGACGCATCACTGAGATGGGGGATACCGACTTTGACCCGAACGGCAAAAACATCCTGCAGCAGGCGAACGAGAGATCAGGTCATTTCAACCCAAGAATTTCATGGGGATCCATCCCCCAAAAATGGGATGTTCTGAACATTTTAACGACGAAATGGGAAGGATCAGGATAGTGGGGTAAACAAAAACCATGGACCAGAATTTTTGAAGATCCTCCGAATGGGAAAAAACACCAGGAAAGGGGGGTGGTTTATGGTTCACTTCACCCCCTGAATTGGAGAAATCATCATTTTTCCTATGGTTTTGTAGGGCCGACGGCCTCACCCCAGATGCAGCCAGGAGATCGATCTGGACGTGAAGGTCTATCGGAAAGCCATGCGCAGCACGACCATTTTGGTGAGTGCTATGGTACCTTGGAGATATGGCGGCAAGGGCGGGGATGGATATTGGATGTGGGGTTCACCATTGGAAAATGGACAAAAACCTGGAAAAATATGAAAAAGTGTTGATTTTGAATGATTTTTCACTAGCTGTCATTTTTTTCCGCTTTCAAGACATCAGTCCGCGCCGAGTCTGTGCTGGTTGTGTCGGTGGGCTGCTGGCTCTACACGCTCGGTGGCCCAGCAAGCCCCCCCGGCCCGGGGCGGTTTTGATGTCCCGTTTTTAGCCCGTGACAAGGCCATGACTTCTCTGCCTTACTTGTGAAGAATGGAACTAATTCCTCGTCATAGCCAAACAGTAGCTCTAGGTTTTTTTGTAAGATCAGCATCTTTGCTCCATATCTTTAAGTAAAGTGCACCGATTTAAAGATCTGAGTTCAGCTTTGGCAGGAACTGGCCCGTGGACTACGCTCGGGGCACCCAGTTCTTGTCGCTTCAGGGATGACCAGGGTCGAATCATACAACATCTTCACCATTTTTTAAAGCAGGTCAGGGTTCAAATTTCCGATTTTTGAAAATGGGTCAATTTCCAGCAACTTTGCATTTTCATAGGGAAGAATGATGCTATTTAAATTTAGCAAACTAAAGACCTAAACATGGTAACCAGTAGGATTCAATATGTCTAGCCACAAACCAACCCCGGTTCAGAGCCCAGCGACTTCACCTGCCATAGGCCACCCGTTCAAGACAGAGCTTCAAGGCCGAAACCGTGTCCTCCATCCAGTGACCCCGGTCACCCTTTCGGGGCCCGTTGCGGGTCCGTTGGGCGACCGATGGTTGGGGATGTTCGGTGAACAACCAATCGTTTATAGGGAGAGAAACCAGACATATGGGTGCTTCTTCACATGTGGGATCCCTGAAACCATGGATTTGATTACTAAAATGGATTCAAATGGTCCAATTTGGATGATTTGGGGGTACCACCATTTTTTGGAAACCAGAATATGGTGATACAAGATGATATGATTGATAGATGATGGTTGGTTGAGAGATTATGGCTGTTTTTTTGCGAAAAATGGTTGTGGTACCCAAACAGTCTGGATTGGTTACTGCATTTTTTTTTGGACAGAGAACTTTAATTTTTGATCATTTTGTTGATCAATCAAACTTGTTGGATTTGTTTGGTTTCGAACAGCTTGAAGATAGAATCAATCATGATGATGGGCTATGCTAAAGCTCATGGAGGTCGTCATTCGGCAATGGATGCATCCATTTTTTCAACAAGTAATTCATCTAAGCACCTCAAATTGAATAGGTTGGGATTGTGTACTTGGGATGTCACATCCCAAGCATCAGCAAGTTCCATTCATAGCTAGGGATCTCTGGAAGTTCACTTCATGAAGAACGATGCTTTTAAATTGGTCCTGTTTGTTTTCAGAGGAGTTGCTTGGTGACTCTTTGAGAACCATGGTGATAATCCAGCAATGACTGCGAGGTGTAGATAATATACATACATGATATGTAAAGCCCTGTTCGGGGACGACTAATGATGCCTGCGACACTAATCAGCACTTCTTGACAAAGGAAGCAGAGGTCGAAACTGATCAAGAATTGATTTGGGATCCATTTCTTACCCAATTTTCACGAATATTCCCCGCGATGCCGCTGGTGCTGTTGAATTCTCACCACCATATAATATTTGCCAGGGCTTGGTAAATATGGTCCCGTTTTAGGGATCCTTAACATCACTTTCAAGTTCTTTCAAGTATCAATTGTAGATTTTATCTCCAATAGTTGGGTGATATCCCAGGTACAGCATTAGCGGAAGCAGCGTGGCGCGAATTCTGAAGATGCGCCTGTACTTCGGGAAATATCCCGGACAGGTGCAGTGTGGGAGATCATGCGGATGCGGGAGGCTAGGAACCACGTAGAACCTTAGAGGAAGCAGTGATACATACATATTAAATATATATATTATTGGGAGATGGATGAATAGATATTTGGATTTAGATAGATTGACTAGATAAGATTGGATTGGATTAGATAGAGAGATAGATATAGCAATTTCGATGCCATTCTATGCCAATATATTCAACAAAGAGAGGACTTTAGAAAGCTCATTAGATTTTGATCTCAGGCTTCATCCCAGTGATAGGTCGACACTCCCCTGCGGACGAGCTTGTCTTCCACATACCGACTTCTTTCATATATAAATCAATTTTATTGTGAAGAAGGAACTAAATAGCGTGAACAAAATGGGGCTTTCATTTTTCCTCCATCCCATCCATTTATAACCAGTATAACCATCGTTCATGGTGATTATAACCATAGGATTCCGGTTTATAAACCAACTAGTAACCACCTTGGTAGTGTTGTTGGGTTGCCTCACTGATTCTTTGATCGGTACGGCAGGCAGCATTGGACTCGCTGGGTCTCGCTGTGGGATGCTCCGCAGGCACCAGTTCGATTGGATTCTCCGTGTCGATTGTAGAGATTAGTGTGGTTATGTTTAAGCCAATAAATCAGTGCGAAACCAAACCTTGTTGATTGTTTGGTGAAAAATTGGCAATTTTGCTGCTCTTGGCCTACTGTGTGGTAAATCCAATGCAACACCACAGTTTTACAGGGTCATACACCCCGTCCCCCAAATGGTCGAATGAGATTTTCCACACTAACATGAACATTAATATATTTTCTCCCCCACAAATGGTCATCAATGTTCCGATGGTTATAAAATACAGTATTCCGCTTGAGGGGGTTATGAATGACCATGGAGATACATGTGAATGAACCATGATATTGATCTTCATATGTTAGTTAAAACCAACATGGTTTCCTCATTTTCACGGTTTTTCCTTCCATGGGGATGGATCAAAACCTATAAGATGCCATATGTATATATGTGTGCATCAGGTCTGGAAGGCTAGGGTTTGCACTTATCATTTCTTTACCACGTGTTATTTTGGCTCAAGTGCCTTGATCCAAAATAGCACCNTATTGGGTAGAGGTACTGCCCTTTCTCCTCTGCCTGGATGGCCACGCCTGGTATCCATGTGGCTGTCCATACTGAGGAGAGGCTGTTGTCTGCCGGGGCGTGGTCGGACTTCAGCCAGCATGTCAATGCCCTGGTGCTGGGCGGGATGTATGACGAGGCGCGGCAACTTTGGGACTCGGTTTTTGAGATTGTGCATCTGGGAGTTGACCCAGCCATGCCTGTGTTACAATCCCCAACCTTGCCACCCATTCGACGCATGCCATGCTGTCAACGTCCATGCACCNTTGACCCAGCCATGCCTGTGTTACAATCCCCAACCTTGCCACCCATTCGACGCATGCCATGCTGTCAACGTCCATGCACCAGGTGTGATCATGCCAGGGCTTGGACCCGCAGAGCTGTTTTTGCCCAACACGGAGAGACCGTGGTATCTGCCTGGGACCGTTTCAACGCCACACCCCATGAGAAGCTTGATCTCTTGGNTTGATCTCTTGGCGGTGCAGATGGTGGCCTCAGGCCATGTGGTCGAGGACTTCATTCCCCGCCATGTGGCCTCCCTGTCAGACCGCTTGGCCCAGGGCTCCGATGGAGTGTCTCTCTCCTACTTCTTTGCCTTGTGGCGCCTCTGGCAACATGGGTCGAGCCTTTGGCAAGATCCCTGGTGGTTTGTGGCCGACCAGAGGCACCCTGCTGACGATGCGGGCCGATGCATCCGTTTGCTTCTGGGTGCGCACATGGCCGAGTTGGAGAGGATCCCTGAGATCTGTGTGGTATGCAGCCTGCCCAGATTCTCCGATTGCCCTGGCTGCGGGACACATTGGTGTGACTCCTGCAGAGGCCATTTTGAATTCTGTGCCATGTGTGGAGACTCTGACTCAGCTGCGAGCTCCGCATGATGCCTGGAGGGGAGTGACCTCTCCTAGGCCTCGGGCATATGAGGGTAGAGGCACTACCCGGCCCACGGTNGACTCTGACTCAGCTGCGAGCTCCGCATGATGCCTGGAGGGGAGTGACCTCTCCTAGGCCTCGGGCATATGAGGGTAGAGGCACTACCCGGCCCACGGTGGCAAGCTATAAAGGCCTTGGCGAGGCCTGCTTGCCCTTTGCTTCAGGGGAGGTTCAGGTGTCGGGGGGTGTCCCGTCTGGTGTCCCTTCCTTTGATGCTGGCAGCCACAATTCCAGTTCATCTTCATCTTCTCCGCAGTTCGTGCTTCAAGTCTTCGGCGCGTCTGCTTTGGCCATGGCATCCGGACATGGTCGTTACGCTGCAGAGGCAGCAGCAGGGCCTCTCGATGCGGAAACCAACCTGACCCAAGTTCAACAAGCTCGGGTGCGTGAGTATCGTGAGAAGTACCTCCTCTTTGATGACGCTGATTTCGCCTACGCCTTCAGCAGCTTGGAGGAGGCCAAGCTTGCTGGTGGTGATTTCTTGGCTGCCGCCTGGGCCCAAGTCAGAGCTCAAGAGGATGAGAAGNCAGCTTGGAGGAGGCCAAGCTTGCTGGTGGTGATTTCTTGGCTGCCGCCTGGGCCCAAGTCAGAGCTCAAGAGGATGAGAAGTTGATCCCTGCTGCTGCAGCCGCTGTGGAGAATCCTTCTAGTTCTGCTTTCTTCAGAGGACCTTCAACCAAGGCCGACATGCCTCTTTCCAAGCGTCCTGCCATTCGACTGAGGCCCAACGACAGTCAGCCTGAGCAGATCCTGCAGAGGGTTGATACTTTGAAGCAAGTTTTTCTCGAATGTGGGGTTCTCCGCCCTACGGGTGATCTTTCTGAACGAATGCAGAATGAGTGGCACACGGGAGCAACCATCATCAACTGTGTGAGAACCTTTGTGGAGCTGCGGACCTTCATGGCTGAAAGGGGACGTGTCTTGCCTCCTGAGGAGCTGGACCTCATCTCCNTGTGAACCAGGGCACTGAAGCCCCCGTCCGAGCCCTCAATGGTCTTCGTTGGCTGGTCAAGAACGGCAATCTGGGTTGGCCTCTCAGTGGAGTTCGCACACCAGTGCCAACAGAGCAGAAGACCAAGAAGAAGAGCCAAGCCGTAGTAGTGGAGCCACCTATGATGTCCTTCCTTGAGGATCAGATCGAGGAGAACTTCCGCCTGGGCAACAGCAATTGGCGCCGTCTATTGGGGAGTTGGTTGGTGGCGCAAGGATGCCTGAGGTACAGGCATGTTTCCTTGTCGACGCCAGTGAAGCTGACTTTATCCACCATCCATGCCAGGTGTGCCAAGGGCAAACAAGTGGCTAACCGACATGGATTTGACTGGGCAGCGCCGGCCAGATTTACATCTGGTTTTGCTTGGGCTGAAGCATGGCTCCAGGACTTTCAGAAGCTCCCGGTTGCTGTGGCCACCAAGGCGGGCTTTTGCTTTGACAATCAGGGCAACCCTTACTCCATCAAGGACATCCAAGCAGCTGCCCGNCTTTCAGAAGCTCCCGGTTGCTGTGGCCACCAAGGCGGGCTTTTGCTTTGACAATCAGGGCAACCCTTACTCCATCAAGGACATCCAAGCAGCTGCCCGTGATCTTTTTCAAGGCCTCGTGGAGCCCCTTGAGGGCCTTACCACCTACAGTTTCAGGCGGGTGATGCCAACAGTTGGTCATATGCTTGAGTTTACTGAAGAAGAAATGCTGGCCCTTGGAGACTGGACTGATCAGGATAAGTCCAAAGCAGCGATGCCCCACCTTTACTCCGCTGCTCGCTACACCCAGTCAGTTCGGGTGAAGCACAGAGTGTACTGTGCGATCGCCCATTTGGCTGAGTTTGAGNCGCAAGCTTCAGCAAGACCTGACGGTGGTGTGGGCCCTTCCTCCTGATGCAGTCCAGTTGCAAGCTCATTTCCGCCTCTCCGAGGAGTTGACAGCTGCTGCAAAGAAGAAGCGATCTTCTGAACAGCGGGCTGCTGCGGGTGACCCCATGCCTGCTGAGGTGAAGGGCTTTGTGCTCACTCAGACTCTCAAAGATGGAGCGCGCCTCTGCACTGCCTTCAACACAGCCAGCTGTCAGCAGGGAGACAGATGTGCAGATCGCCATCTGTGTGCAGTCGTCCTGCAGACGGGACGTGCATGTGGAGGCAAACATCCTGCCAAGGATTGCTGGGGCCGTAGGGCTATGAAAGTGAAGCGCTTTCAGGAGATGCGGCCGGGCACCGTTCCTAGTGCCAAGGAGGAGGAACCTCCCAGGAGGGATGAGGCCGATACCTCTGATGAGTCATCCTCCTCCAGTATCTCAGTGACAGCGCCAGCTTCTTCCAAGCCTAAGACCCCTGCAGAAGCCGCTTCCGCCAAGAGGCAAGTCAAGGCGAAGGCATCGCCGACGGCTGCTGATCACCCTAAGGGTCCAGCTAAAAGGGCGGAGCGACCGCCTGAGCCGAAGGAGCCGCCTAAGAAGAAGGCCCGCCAAGAGGCACCTGCACAAGCCACAGGGAGTGACCCTGTGGCAGCCCCGGAGCTCATCCCGATCCCTGATATGGTGCCCCTTGGCTCAGCCGACAGGCGCTTCGACTTGCTTGCAACTGTCAGTGGAAAACAAACAGAGATGCCCAGTATGGTGTTGCAACTCCGTGGAGGGGGGGAACTTTGGATTTCTGGAATCCCTACGGAGCAGACCAAGCATCACTTTCCACAGGCGCAGTTGCAAGTATGTTGCATGGCGGAGTCGCCTGAGCGGCGCGGCGGCATCACTTTGGAGGGTGCAGTGTTGCGCCAGTTTCCCATAGCCGACGCCAGGGCCCGGCAAAATGCTTGGAAGGCGCTCTTCCCGCTGGTGAGGCGCAGCCTCTTCCAAGGTGACACTGTCCTTTTTCACTGTGTCGCCGGACGCCATCGAGCGGCAGTGGCAGGCACGCCATTATGGGAAGGTGCAACATTCAGAAAGCTGAGGAAGGGATCCTCAAGCGAAGACCCATCAAACTTCAGCAAGCATTCCAAGACCGAGGCCTTGCTGATTGGGCACATCGCACAGTGGCTACGACGACCCTGACTGCCCCTTTGCCAAAGGCAATGTCTTGGGCGGCTACGGAAAAGTCCCACGTGCACATCTTGACGGACAACAACGTTCCGCTCTGTGCTCATAAGCAAGGTGAGACTCGCCCTCGGGCTTTGAAGGATCCCTACATCACGGCCGACAAGTACGAAGCACTTGCATGGAGTTTACCATTTTGTGCTGGGTGCCGAGACNTCACGGCCGACAAGTACGAAGCACTTGCATGGAGTTTACCATTTTGTGCTGGGTGCCGAGACCGCGCCCCTGCCAGCTTTTTGTTGGAGTGAATTTACATTTGTATTTCTGGGGTCTTGACCCATTCGAATAAGAGTTGATGCTCGGCTCTTTTTGCCGATAGTGGTATGCTAGCCGAGATATGTACCTGAAGCTTGCGTGGAAAAAGCTAAGCTAGCCTCTGTCTTTTCCGCATGTACACCAACATGACAGTGATAGTGAGGTATCAGAACCGATCTTGTTCTTTTTCTTTACTGCACTGTTCATGTTTTTCCCCCCTGTAATGCACAGCAGTTTGGATTCATGCGTGTCATGTCCGTCCATCTGTCTGGTCAGGTTCCGGGAGTGACCCGGTGCAGGTGGGGATACNCATGCGTGTCATGTCCGTCCATCTGTCTGGTCAGGTTCCGGGAGTGACCCGGTGCAGGTGGGGATACTGGGAGGATGAAGTGGGCCAGGTGCTCATACGACATAGGCTGTGGTGAGGCTAGCCCAGCTGTAATGTCGTTCCTCAATCTTTTTCCGTTTCTCTTTGATTGGGCAGGGCCCGTCATTGGGGACCAGCTGAAGGTTCAGCTATTTTTCATGTAGGGGGCATACCCATACCAAGGTTGGTCGGGGGTTATACCCTACTTTAGCCTTGTTGTGCCATGAGTTCATGGTTCAAGCAACATGGCTTTCGCTCCGATTTTGTCAGGCTCCCCCGAAGAGNCCATGAGTTCATGGTTCAAGCAACATGGCTTTCGCTCCGATTTTGTCAGGCTCCCCCGAAGAGCGACTTCGGAAGTTGGGAGAGCAATTCACTCTTGACCGAGTGGTAGTCGATGCCCTGATCAAAGAGAAGATTCAGGACCTCGAGGAATTTCGTTTCTTTTTCGATTGTGAGACTAAGGTTGAGAAATGGATGTCTAAGCTTAGTTTGGGAGAAGAAGCCAATATTCAGGCAGCACGGGTCAGACGTGCTTGGAATGCAGTGACCCTGTATTACAGGAACTTTGAGACAGATAGGTCGAAGGTATCGGCCACGGACCTTGATTCCTTGCTGGATGACTCAGAGCTTCGGACTCATAAGCAAAATTTTTGGGTCCGTTACAAGCTCCGCTTCCCCACTGAGCAGTATCCCAGTGATGCTACGGTCTCTAGAGTGACTAGAGAACTGGACAAGCGCATGCTTTGCGTCACCTCGGTTTGGAAAGTTAAGAGCCTCCAGTGGCAACTGATGACCACCAACAAGAAGCGCAAGTTAGGCGAGGGCCTGTTCACCGAGGAGCCGGAGCTGGAGGAGCCAGGGCCCAAGGATGTGGACCACTACCTTGATAGGTTGTATACCCTCATGCTGGCCTACGCTCTGGCGGGATCCTCCAGACTTTCAGGTGCCCCTCCAGCCAAGGACGAAGATGTAATGGGATCCGACACTACGCAGTTTGTCGGGGCCCCCTTGGACATCCTCCTCAAGTACCACTCTCGTGCCAAGAGGGTTGTCATGCAATTGGCGCCAGGCAAACGCCTCAGTTGGCTGCAGACCAAAGACCTCGAAGAACGATCCGAATGGGTGTCGAAGTACCGGGAGTCGACCCGGACGCTTGGCGCCATTGTCAAGGAGACCTACGAGGCTCGTGATGCCCACTGGGTAGTGGTGGCCAGCACGGAGATGCCCAGTGCCGTAGGAGCAGTGGCGCAGAGCAGTGCGTCCGATCATGCAAGCTCCCACTTCCAGCTGGGCCAGAAGGTGAACGGCAAGGTGGTGGCCAAGACCATGAGAGATGGCACGGTCCTTTGCCCAGCCTTCCAGCAGGGGAATTGCAAGAACAAAGGAGCCTCCTGTCCCAAAGGGACCCACAAGTGTGGGGTGGTGACAAAAGGGCAGCGTATCTGCGGCGCCACTAGCCATGGTGCCTCAACATGTGGCACCAAAGTGCGGGCTTGATGGGGCCCTGAAGGCCGCCTTTAGGGAGTCACCCTTTTCCCCCTTTGCCACCGCCAGGTGGAAGTGATCCACCTCTTTTTGCCGACCTGATGTGTGGCCCCAATGCGCCGCTGTCACAAGCCTTCCTCTTTTGCGGGTGGCGCACTCTGCAGGTTGATTGGCTTTTGGATCCAAGCCATGACTTGGCCGATGCGGCGCGCCAGGCCAGCTTGGGGCCACAGCTAGATGACTGTGACTTCATTGCAGCGGCTCTGGACTGCTCAACCAAGTCTCGCGCTCGAGAGATCCCCAGAGTGTTTGAAGACGGGCGGAAAGCCCCGGGCCCCTTGCGGAGTGACCGCTATCCTGAAGGCCTGCCAAACCTATCCAGTAGCGATCAGCTACGGGTGGATACCGACAACCGAGCCTGTGCTTGGGTTCTCTCCCAATTGCAGAAAGCAGCTGATGAGCAGCGAGGAGCTCTACGGGAGAACCCTGCCAGGAGTCTACACTGGGAGTTGCCCCAGGAGAAGGCTATGCTGGCTTCTGGGTGTTGGTTTGATACAGATTACTCTGCATGTGTTTTCAATTCAGCAAGGGCCAAGNGGCTATGCTGGCTTCTGGGTGTTGGTTTGATACAGATTACTCTGCATGTGTTTTCAATTCAGCAAGGGCCAAGTCACAACGCCTACGGCACAACATCCAAGAAATTGCGGACTGGACCAACTTGCAATGCCATCACATCCATGCAGATGACGAGTGGACTCCATTCACGCATGAAGGCGTTCGTGTTTACCCTTCCAAGGAAGAGGCTGAATACTCTGCATGTCTGGCCTTTAGCATTGCAGTGGCCGCTTCATGGTGGGCGGTGCGCACAGGGCGAGCTGCCTTGGCAGTGCCTCGAATGCCCCCCACTGAAGCAGTGGGTCGCCGAGCCCATTGGCTCGATTTTGACCCCCGAAGTATGCGACAATGGGCCTTAGCCCCCTTGGCCATCTCTTTGGGCCTTTTGCCTTTGGACGCTGCTGAGGCAGCCAGAGTCCCCCGCAGGAGCAGAGTGACTGCCGTTCTGCGCGATGGAGTTTTGCCACCTGAGGCGATTTGGGCCAGGGCCATTACAGCCACAGGATCCCGAAGACCAAGTGGGCGTCTCCTTTCACCCCAGGCCACAACGTCTCCTTGGACGAGTGGCCCCCCAAGTATGTGGAATGGGTCGCCTGCAATTTGTGGAGCGCCTTGCCTGAGCTGGAGGGCAAGTTGCTGGTTTGTGATTGCCAGCACGACGGTGAATGTGAAGCCGACTTGCTGGCGGGCATGGTTTTTGATGCCTTGAGACCTGAGGCTGACCCTCCGCTGAGCAAGGTCGTGCTCACGCCGCGGAGAGCTACTCCGACTCGACGAGTGAGTCTGGCAGCCCGAGGTGCAGCCAGCTTGGCGCTCCCCAAGCCAGTATGGAGCATTGCACAGGAGGAAGTCATCCTCGCTTTTCGCAAGCTCTTCCCTGAAGATTGGTTTCTCGGGTTCCGTTTCCCCATGATTGAGGATCTCATCAACACGCCGGTTTTCTTGGGCTATGTGGGCTGGAGGTCCGACAGAGGGCTTGCATGGGATGGTCCATTGGCCCCTCTGGAGGCCCCTCCACGCTTTCGCCTTCGGCAGAGGCATGCAGAAGGTCAGCAAGCCGGCGCCTTGAGCCACAAGGCAGCTCTTCCGCCATTGCTTTCTTTTGGCCTGGATATGGAGGAGCATTTTCACCAAGCTGCGGATCTGCTGCAGTGCCCAACTCCTTTGGAGGCGCCTCCTTTGTTGGATGAAGACCTCTGTTACGCGGCATCCTGCAGCAGCAAAGACACTCAGCAGTTGGTGAAGTTTCGTAAGTTGGCGGTGGGCCTTCTTACGGAACCCAAACAGCGTTGGCAAGGAGTTACCTTGCATTTGCGCCAATTTCAGCCTGAGCCAATCCAAGTTGTGACAGCCCATAGGGACGTCGGTTTGGTCGCTCTCCTCATAGTGATGTTGTCGTGGCCGGATGTGACCTACCCTTTTGGGCTGATTGAAGGGCTGCCAGCGGTTGGCTATGCCCCCAACTATGGCATCTTCCCCCAGCAGCCGGCGGAGCGCCTCAGCTTCGACGACGTTCTGGATGGGTGGGAGAGCCATAATGCACAGATTTTGACAGGGCTGAAGCCGGGGAAGGATGATGTTTTCGCGCTGACCCAATCCGAGAAAGACGCGGACAAGGGCTTCTGCACAGCGCCAATGAGGTGGACCTCCTCGTTGCGCGCAGTGAAGGATAAGCCCTTCAGGCTGATTCCCCGTCACGTCATTACCCAAGCCTCAGGGAAGCAGAGGGTTATCGACGATGCTGCACGGGGTGGACAGTCTGAGCGCTCTTGTGACGCCAACAAATTGGTTTTATGCTCCCCCCTTCGCCCTGCTCAACATGTGGCACTGGTCGCCCAAGAATTGTCAGCAGCGGAGTGGACCGCCTTGCTGGCAGTTGATTCTTGGCAAGGAGCGGGAGAAGATTGGCCAGACGCCTATCGCCAAAGCCCCATTTCGCCGGCGGAAGCTTTGGGCTGTGTTGTTTGCTTTTGGCACCACGAATGGGAGGAGCCGGCTTTCCAGCTTTACAGCTCTTTGCTTTTTGGGTTGCCATTGGCAGTCACCAGCTTCAACCGCTACNGTTTGCTTTTGGCACCACGAATGGGAGGAGCCGGCTTTCCAGCTTTACAGCTCTTTGCTTTTTGGGTTGCCATTGGCAGTCACCAGCTTCAACCGCTACTCGAAGTTAATCGAGGCATGCGGTAGGCGTCTTCTCGGCGTGTTGGTGAGCATGTATTTTGATGATGCCCACATCACGTCGTGGAAGTCCGAGGGACCTTCGGCACAATGGGCTTTCAGTCAGCTGAACACCCTCCTTGGCACCCCTTTTGCGGAGGACAAACGCCAAGTCTGTGCCCCTTCAGGTACCTTTTTGGGTTTGGATTACAATTTCGCCACAGTGAACACTACCAATAGCGTCACCTTTTGGGCCCGCGAGCGCCTCCAGGAAAAAGTTTGCAGCATGCTCCAAGAAGCAGAAGAACAACAGAAATTCTCACCTGCACAAGCTTCAAAACTTTATGGAGTTTTAAACTTCCTGGAGAATGGCATGTTTGGCAGAGTAGGCTGCGGAGGACTCCAATCGATCAAGAATCACCAGTATGGGCGGAGTTACCGCTTGTCTCCAGAGCT
>BGPT01002974.1:706-10762 GCA_003297045.1 Symbiodinium sp. clade C Y103
CCAAGAGGAAGAGGAGGAGAGGACAACTCTGATGAAATCTAGAGACCGAAGGTCTCTAGATTTCATCAGAGTTGTCCTCTCCTCCTCTTCCCTGCCATATAGTTTTGCCAGAAAAAGAATGCCAAAATCTGTATCACACTATATTCCAAAGAAAGTATCGTGGTGGGGATCACTCGAAGCAAAGTAATTGGATTATTTTTTCCCCCCAATGAATATTTGGTAGTACAACCTCCCAACTAATCATCAAGCAACAGGGTTTTGAACACTGCTCAAGTCACCATAGGTTTCAATACTGAAAGAGTCTAATACCCCATGACTTAGGAAAATTCCATTTAGCCAGCGGTATAAAACCTGCATGAAAGTGATGTATACAGTATACTGGTAATCTAAGAGTTTACTATGGAACATGACCATGTTGTTCGTTGACTTTCCGATTAAAATGGTGTAAACCGTAAACATGGGGATGGTGAACAGCAATGGAGTGCCACATCGGCTCACCCAAAGATGTGCTTGTGATGTGGGTTCCCCCTTTTTGTGTATTTCTTTCTGGAATGGAACTTGAAAAGTATTTGAAACCACTGCTTACTAAGCGGGACTGCAACGATCATCCAACAAACTGGAGAGAATCTGACCAAAAAACTGGACAATTCCGCCAACATCCGCCATCGGGAATGACAAGATCAATTCCGTTTTGACTGGATTTGCCTGCCCGTTTTGGTTGATCATGTCCCCTCTATTGTCATATCATTGAGGGCGATGATTGCCCACAGTAAACACTGCTCTTGACAATTGCTTGTTTGAAGGCATGAATCTCTGCTTCAGATGCGGATTCTGCTCCGTTTGCTTGGATTTTGAGGGGATAACTATAGTCAATGAATATCCATCGCTATGATTAATGTGCTGAAATTTACCAATGTACACAAAGCAACCCGTTCTCAACGAGTCATCATGATTAAAGATGAATGAAACATGATGATCATGATCATGATGATGATGATGATGATGATGACGATGACGATGACGACAATAAAAATGATGATGATGATGATGATGATGATGATGATGATGATGATGACAGCGATGATGACGATGACGATGACGATGACGATGACGACAGTGATGATGATGACGATGATGATGACGATGATGATACTGATGACGCTGATGATGATGATGATGATGATGATGATGATGATGACGATGATGATGATGATGATGATGGTGATGACGACGATGATGATGATGATGATGACGATGGCGACAGTGACGATGATGATGATGATGATGATGATGATGATGACGATGATGACGATGACGACAATGATGACGACAATGATGATGATGATGATGATGATGATGATGATGATGATGATGATGATGATGATGATGACGATGACGGTGGTTATCATGGCAATCAACGATAGTCGCGTCTGATCCGCCACCGGTTCTGGAATGATACTAACGTATTGGCCTTTGGTGCCAAACAAAAACGTCAAGCAAAAAGATGATCTGATCATGTTTCGTGGCAGCAGACCATGCTTATTAGTGGCCGACCTTATGGTTTGGTGGCAAGCCCATCTCTTGAAACACCAGTACCAACTGCCGCTTAGCGGTGGATCCTCCATGCCATTCCATGGTCCCACCTTCAATGCTTGAAACGGCCTAGAAACTGCAAAAGGGCCCGAACTGTCACGCATTAAAAAAAGTTGTTTCCTGATGCCTTCAGATCATTACGCTTCAAGCGTGCCAATGGCTTTGGCAACGCAAGCGCAGCGAAGAACCGTTGAAATGCATTGGTGCAAAGTTGCCCTTTGTTCGGCCATCTCCGCACACATACCCACGTACAGTGTCCTGACGCATGGACACAAATCCAATCCTTCTCAATCAAGCACTTGTAATATCAGCCCCATGGAGAATACGTCCCATGCAAAGGACACATCAGCCTCAGGCGGCTTGAAAGTTCCACATGACATAGGGGCTGGGTCGCCAGGCCGACAAGTGGCTCCATAGTCGATGATGTACACAACCCTGTCTCCAACCATGATGTTATCTGGTTTCAGATCACAATGCACCAAGCCGCAGCCATGGATGCATAATGTGGCAAACAGCATGTCACAAACAAAGCGCTTGCTTGTTTCTGGTGACCAATTCATGCGCCTCACGTGCCGGGCAGATGTCTCGGGTAACCATGCTGATATGAGGCGCGGGTGGCCTTGAGGGGTTGTGGCAAAACCCAGCGTGGGCGATGGTCCAACCAACAATGAATAGTATAATTCTGGAAAAGTTCAGCATCGCCTCGGTGAAATTGCTTCGAAGCAACTAGATAATCTGCCCACCGCCCCTGTCGGACGGTGCCGCCTAAGCCCCTTGAAATTTCATCCTCAAACTCCTCCACCGCGCCAAGGTAAGCTTGGTCAAAGACTTCACTCCATGGTTGAGGCTGCAACATAAACCTGCTTGAATGTCTCGCATCTGACCATGGCTGTTTCGGCGCGTCGCTCATCCAGCTAACGACTATTTGCTGAATATCTTGCCTGCTTGGAAGGTCCACGTGATTTGGAGGTGCTGGACAACTGCAGGATCCCGATTCCGCTTGCCGGCGCATGTCCTGCTTGTTGGACGGCAGCAACACGTTTGGATAACCCATTGTGCTCTGCAGCGATTTTTGGGGCTGCGTTGTGGGTAGCAATTCAGCTTGGCATGGGTCACGTGGCAGCGGAAAACTGAAGCGCCACCCCCTTGCCAACCTACTAGCGAAAGCCGCAAGGCTGCCGAGTACGAGAAGCATCAACACCAGGGCGCCAAACACTCTGACCTTGGCCGGCTTGAGGCTGGCGCTGCTTGTGGTCAACCATTTGGCAAGTGCGACCGGCCCTCGGCAGCATCTGCGCAACGCGTTGCTTGTTGGACAGCCCAGTCCTTCCAGGAAAGGATCCGGACATGCTCCACATCCATGAGGAGCTTCCCAGCATTTAAACCAGCTTCATTAAGCCTTTTCACAAAATCAGTGGCGAGAAGCTTTCCAGGGCTGGTGTCAAGGCTCAAGGCACTCCAGGCCCTGTGAGAGGGCGCGTAGCTTTCTGCTGTCCAAAGCAAAGCCCATAGCATCCATGGCTGCATGATTGCAGGAGTGAAAGCCATGAACTGGGAAACCGTAAAGCGCATCAAACAACAACTGAGTGATCAGCCCCAAATCGAGGTCATCGGGGGGAGCCCGTAGAATCGATATCGTCATGCAACCATGGGAATCTGCATCGTGAAACTTAAATTCGTTAATGCTGCACTTCCTATACAAAGTACACACACACACTGACCATTCCTCTGAAATGCCGTGTTTGGAATGTGTATCTGAGAATTGAATGGGCCATTGCATTAGAGGCTGCCTGTTCAAAAATGCACAGTGCAAATGCACATGTCAGCGCAATCACGAAGGAGGCAATTACTGCCTTGAGCGCTTTGTTGCAATGACCGGCGATTTCACACGAGATTCATGGAAGAGATGCGTGATGCTGCTTGTCTATACCAAAAGCCTGTTATATTGGAATCTCCAGTGTCATGGGAGCATCCGGCATTAGCCAGCCGACGGCTCAAAAGGATTAGCCTGCAGCTAGTCACTGTCATTCAGCGTTTGCAAAATTTGGAGGCTATCTGCAACGTTTTCAAGTCCAAACATTTCGGGGAAACCATACCCCCCAAGTTTGATGGTTGAGAAACTCATGTTCCACGTCATTTGATGATGATATTTGGGGTACCCTCCGGTAGTCAAAGGTGGCTAGCTGGAAAATCATCGAAGTAAATGGATGTAAATGGGAATTTTGCAGCGAACCACTTTTGAACTATGGAGGATATTTCCTTGGTCAGGGTTGCTCCAACCCCAGCAAGGTACGAGGGTGGTAAATTGGTTAACAGTGTTAAACATATGTTAAACATATGTTAAACATAAAATTGACCCATTTACGCCCCAAAAGTGGCTATCATTTACCTATCCTGCGTTGGAGTTACCCTAATGCTTCGTTCTTCCAGCTCCATGGGCCGCCCCGCCAGTGGAGCGTGATGAGAAGCTTGGCAAGAAAGTCCTGCCACAAGTCTGTTGGGGCTGAAATCTACCGACGCTTTCTTGGGGTAGAGATATCATCGGGATGTATATGTGTATACTGTGTATATATATATATATGATTATATATGTATAAGTACCAGAAAAAGGGATATACAACCACCCGAATTATTTTGGATGTGTCTGAAAAATAGAGGATTTCATCACCAGTGATGGCCATCAAATTCGGGAGTATCCGATTTTCAGGCCAACCAAGCTGGATGTGCACCCTCAAGCAGAAAACTGGGGATGTGGGTAAGTCCAAATTGTGCAAATTGGCTCAGCCCCCCCTTTTTTTACACATGGTCTTTTGAAATCCCACAGTTTTGTTGCTAGATATACTGATATGATATTCTTGACCCCCTGAAAAAAGAATTGTTTTAACCAAGAATCCTAAACAACCCTGAACATTCCTAATCTAATTTTGATGTGTCCATTGTGGTTCCTTGCTACCCCATCGACCCATCCCCATCTCCTGTGTGAAGGGCCCTTGCTCTTCCTGCCCCAGGGCCTTGAAAAAGACCTGAGCAGGACATGGACGTGCCTGGATGTCTGTTGGTTTCCAGGACATGCTATTGAAAATGGCCATAGAAATAGTGGATTTTCCCATTAAAAATGGTGATTTCCCATAGTTATGTTAGTTTACCAGAGGGTAAGACAAAGGGAGAGAAAAAAACTCCGGGGATTTTGCGGAAACCAGCGATTTCCAGGGGAAAGTTGGACAGTTTGCGGGAAAACTGTACGAGTTTTTAATTCGAGTTTAGGGAAACCT
Source organism: Symbiodinium sp. clade C Y103 (assembly GCA_003297045.1). Taxonomy (NCBI): domain Eukaryota; class Dinophyceae; order Suessiales; family Symbiodiniaceae; genus Cladocopium; species Cladocopium sp. clade C. The sequence goes on from BGPT01002974.1 coordinate 5,572, forward strand.
TGAGATTTGAGGTATATGTTTGTAGACTTGGAATTTTGAGCAGCCGAGCCAATGACTTTGGCTGAGGTATTTTGGGTCAGAATGTATATCCCAAGCATTGGTGAATGTGTGGGTTGTGCCATGTAGCACTTGGATCATCGTGGAAGGCTGGCAACTGGCCAATAACTGGGTTGAGATACTCAAAAGTTCAAGTTTTAAATCGCAGATTCACCCAGTTTCTAGCCATTTACCAACTTCATCCAAACAGGATATGCTCATTTTCTGTTGGAACTTCTTGTACTTGCTGCGTCCTGAGTTAAGTTGAGTGTACCAAAAGCAAGGCACAACGGATCTCCCAGGGCCCAGTTGACTGGGGAGTTGATTGAAACCTCACTTTTTATGCCGGATCCTGATGTGGGCAAAGTAGCCTCTGATCATGGGGAGAAGTAGGATTAATATGAATTGTGATCTTAACGGGATTGTAGTTGATTGGAGTAATTGGGGGTATAATGGGATCATCAAAATTAGGTTGCGATTGTCCCAATACATCCCAGTTAATGAGTTTGATATGAATGGTGCTTAAATGGATTGTCTTTTGGATAATGATCAGGATAATGATTGGGACATGCCCTGATAATCGAATCTGGTCATGGAAAATCCTCCAGGTGTGACAGTTTTCCCATTGGTCCAGCTTTTGAGGATTTCCCTAGCCATGTCACCGGAGAGTAGGGTCAGTTAAGAATGAGATTCCCATCCTGGACTGTGATTATCCCTATAATTAATATTGGTTGGTATCATCGCTGAACAAATCATCCACCAAACATCATTCAATAAATATTCAATATCATTTACCCGTTATTATCCCCTTGTTTTCTTCTGGTTCAAACCTCATATTTCATGTTAATATCCCCAAACCAATCATCAACAACAGGGGTTTAGCAGCCCAGGGAAACTGTGGCCGGAACCACTGTGTCGACGGTCGTGTCGGCCTCCAACCTTAGTCGTGACTGCGCTCAACCGGGCAGAAAAACATCACATGGTCAACCCTAGATGGGCTTGAAAGTACTGATAAACATCATCTGAATCATCTGTGTATGAAACATTCCCCCATGTTGAAACATGGGCTCTACCCCTGAACCCTTCACCCATCCAAGCTTGAAATTTGAAACCCAAATGCATCAGCCAAAATCTACTGAGACAGCCACAATTCTCCCAGGTTCTCCTCGTCTTTCTCCTCTTTCTCCTGATGATACCCGGTCAATGCAGGTAAATGGTACAAAGTCGACCATGTAAATTGTAAAGGGTTAAAGGATGTTGAACGTACAAGCTCAAGGTCCAAGCATATCGCCAACACAGTTGCAGAAACAGAAGAGTTTCAATAGAATTCTGCCGCTTTTCTTGTTAGTAGCGTGAGGATTCTCACTTCAATTTCCTTCACATGCTATATAAATCCCCATGGTCCGCATCTTTCTTGCTGATTCCAACTCATCCCTGACTTTCAGACTCACAATGGGGTGCCCCAGTTTTGAGTTGGCTTCTTACCTTTCGAACTATCGCCAGCATGTTGCGGCACCACCGGGCACCACCGCAACGCAGCACCCTCCCTTTGCGGCCGCCCCGGAACGCCCCTTTTTGTTATCGCTGTAGAGCAATTGATGGATTGTGGCCTCAGAAAGAGGGTCTGCCCCACATACAGGTCATAGAAAAAGTACAATTGTGGAATGGAACACATATCCAACAGTAGACAAGATCATCTTCATCAAAAATATCCCAAATTAGAGTATTTTCTCTATATCTTTATTCGTGGCTATATCCAAACATGCAAATTCATCTTCCCTTTACCCAATGGAACTTGGGGTTCAATGTTAAATTTCGCGTGTGTACCGTGCCTGTTCTTGTTGGTTACATCAATGGAATCAATCATTATGACAACCTCCGATAGATCACAAGTTCACCCATTCTTGCTGGTTGAAATCACTAGTTAGTTCTCGTTTCTTAAGCCTCCAGTTGCTTAAAGATCATTAACTCATCTCACATTGTTTGATGCTGACCCTTTCGGACCCCGATATGGAACACACTACCGCAAATCAGGTTCTTATTCCCAGATGGTAACAACAAGAATATATATTTATAAATATGTATATATATATATATATACACATATTATTTACATATATATTTATTTGAACACCGCATATTAAATGATATAAAATTGCTAATATTTGTCCAATACGACCATATGACCCATTTTCCATAATACATACATATATATATAATATAAATATATTATAATATATGAATGATCATGTAGATAATAATATACATTATATCATATACAATCCCCATTCTGATCCTCGCGGCACCGTTGTCCAGTGCGCCGCGGTGCATGCCACGAGGGCTCCGGGATCATAAAGGCGACGGCCGTGTAGCGACACAAAGGCTCCGCTTGCCGGGCCTGATACTTGCCAATCGATTCCGAAAATAGGGGATAATGACATGGCCATTTTAATAGTGGCACTATGGATAATTAATAATATCTGATAATATTGGATGATATAACAGGATATTGGCAATGATATTGGCAATTATATTGTCAATGGATAATATAACATGCGGCAATATGGATCATATTACATAGTATGACATAGATTCCCTAATTGCAGGTGTCCCAACACAATGTCATGTATCCATGTCAGTAGAGTTCCTGGATAGTGATCATTCCCAAATACTACGAATAAACTAAATAGTAGTATCAACCAGCAGGGTCTGAACCCTGCTTATATGATGGGCCAATTTTGGGAACCATGGTTGTTTGGGGTTCCAGGTTGTTGTATTTTTCGGATTACCATGATATGGGGTATCTTTTGTCATTGACATTGAAGATATGTTTGAATGAACAGTTTTCCAGATTTATGATATTCCTTTGTTTGCGAAATCATCTTTTGGCTCAATCATCCATGATTCCATGATGACACAAAAATGATCTTGACATCAAAAGCATTGCTAGCTAGTATCGATTAAAATCAAAAATCATAAGGTCAGACTCCTCCGATATCTAATCTTCAAGTCTTCTTGCAACTTGTCTATGTTGGGGGTTACTATAACGTCTTGTTTTTGTCCAAGCAGTAATCCCCCCCACCTTGGGATCCGAGGCGAAAATCAGTGGCTCGGTGATCAGCCCATGGCACATGTGGGTGCATACCCATGGCTTCCCCTTCGGAAACTCTTCTACAAATGGTGGGTTTTCCACAGCTACAGTATGTTAGTTTTCAGGAGGGTATTTACCTGAATATCTAGTGGCTTAGTATGATTTTCCCACTAAAATGACCATATATGGCCACATTATTGCGACGTCTGCATTTTCGGGCAAACTCATTCAATAATCAGCCCAGATAGTTCTTAAATCATCATCCAAAATAGTCGTCAAATCATATACAAGGTCGTGCCCCGCAGTTCTAGGTTGTTTGTAATGTTGTAAACCCAATCATACACCATCCCCAATATGACAATAATTGGCTTATTATGTTATTGTGATCAGGAAGATGTCAACCTGCTCCACATATTGTGGCAGTTGGTGGTAGAAACCATCCCAAATGGTAGTTTTTTGTGGAGAACCACCTTATGATGGGGAGAAGAAAACAGGTTTCTATGGGAATTTAAGAGTTTGGCTGTGGAAAATCACCAGATTTAAAACGTATCATCTACAGTAACAAAATGAACTCAATGGCCGTGGCTTCCATAGCTATCATTAGCTATCTTAATGTACCAAGGGGCATCACATTCATAGGGTTTACCTCATGTCAAAATCGTGCGATATCACATGTCATCAATATCCATCAGTCAATATTAATCAACAACAGCTGGGGAAAACATGGCCCATAGAAATCATGGAGGATAAGTCAACCAACAAAACCCAGAGGATTTGGACCTCATCGCACGAACCAAATGCTTCACACCTTGAGGTTCAGCACTGGTTCATCACCATCTTGGCAACCTGCTTCGGTGCCCTGGAAATCAAAGAGGTTGGACTATTTATTGGGGAGTATAGGAAATGCTCAGACACTTATTATATGTTATTATACTATAGTAACCCAAAAATTTGGTGAACCGTGTTTCCAGGATGGTAGTTCGATGATGTTCTCCGCATAATTTCCAGGCGTCCAATTTTTCGATCGACGTTTAAGGGGTGCTTTTATAGGATTTGTGATGGTAAGAAGAAGAACAATCTATTTATGGGTTGGACCGCCAAGATGCTTTGGAAACTTCATGGATCTGAAGTCATTTCTATGAGGAAAACCAGTTGATGGACGTCCTAGACTGCATAATATAAACTACTCGGGTTTGGGCGAATCAGCTTCTAAGAATATATGTTCCTCTCAAAATTTCGGGCCAACCATTGGCTTCAGGAAGAGCAAACCGGTGAAATGCCAATTCTGTTTGATTCGATCCCTTTGGTTCCATGTGTTTCAGTCAAATTCAGTAATTGTCTCGACCCAATCTATCGAAATCGCTATTGCTTCCATTCTGTATTCTACTGATTCTCAATGAATATCCAACAGAATATACCTATGAATAATAGTCTATACTTACCAGTAGTACCGCACAAGGCGGTGGCGGAAGTTTCACGAATAGCACACTATAGGAGAGGTGAGTTGTTGTGAGTCATGGATGGCAGAGCAGATCCACTGATGGAGCAAAAGGTGGTTGGAGCGTCGGCCTATCTATNTGGATGGCAGAGCAGATCCACTGATGGAGCAAAAGGTGGTTGGAGCGTCGGCCTATCTATCTGTCTATCTATCTGGCTGCCTAACTAGCTGACTAACTGACTAACTGACTAACTGATTGACGGACTGACTAACTAACTAACAACCTAACTAACTAACTGACTAACTGACTAACTGACTAACTGACGAACTGACTAACTGACTAACTGACTAAGTAACTAAGTTAATAACTTACTAACTAGCTGACTAGCTGACTCACTGACTAACTGACTAACTGACTAACTAACTCACTGACTCACTGACTCACTGACTAACTGACTAACTGACTAACTGACTAACTGACTCACTGACTCACTGACTAACTGACTAAGTAACTAAGTCACTAACTAACTAACTAAGTAACTGAAGAACTGACTAACTGACGCACTGACTAACTGACTAACTGACTAACTGATTATCCGACTAACTGACTAAGTGACTAACTGACT
>BGPT01002974.1:16760-32400 GCA_003297045.1 Symbiodinium sp. clade C Y103
ATCTCTGATCTTCTCACTTCTGACTTTTCTCACCTCTGCTTTTCAACTGTCCATATTGTCGGAAGTTTCACTTCTAAACTTCCTTCGATTATATATATTAAATATATGTGTCCATTGATATCCTGAAAGATTATCCCCGAGATTTTCCAATGTTTCTCCAGTTCTTTACAGGGATCCACTTCTTCCCGTCGGCCTGTCTCGATCCGACATCATCACGGCATCATCGGGTGAGAGATTCCGCACGAGCCGTTGCACATTTTCCTGAAGCGGGTGATGCATGACTTGGATTTGGGGGTTTCCTAAGTCATGGGGGTACGTACCCCAAGAGCTGGATGGTTTATAGGTTAATAATGGAAACTCCTATGAAAATGAATGATTTTTTAGGGGTACCGGGTACCCCCATGACTTAGGAAACCTCCATTTCTTGCAGCAAAAGAAATCAAACACTCCCATGTTTGATTGCCAGAGACAGCGAGTGGATAGGTTCTTTGCACAATCACAGTCCATTGCCTAAGCCATGCAGGTCGAGCTTCGATAATGGGAAAACCGCCATCATCGAAAACGAAGAACCAGTCGTAGTTCTCCAGTTCCGTTCCTGCATTGATCTTGGGGATCAAATCATCCCATGAGCCATCATGAAAAAAACCTGAAAAACAATGCCATGTTTTTATTGGTTCCGGACAGGAGCAAACTCTATGGATGTCTGGATAATGCATCCTTTGGAAACATATCTCAGGGACGTTCTGAACTGCTGCGAAACATGGCCAAAACTTGCCATGAGGGTTGGGATGGCCATATCAATGGAAAAGATTGGAAAAAACACTTCAGAATTTGCGGCATCTAGTCTGAAAATCAAACAACCAGTTTCGATACCCTCATCTGAACACTAATCTCATTTGATGAATCTCAATTGAAATAATTAAGAGACAAACTACCATCTGGTTATTTAACATAGCCATGGAAAATCCACTATAAATGGAGGTTTCTAGCTGGGAAAATCATCCAAAATTAGCAATTTTCCATGGCTAAGTTAAATATCCAGAGGGTAAAACCACCACTTTTTCAGAAACCCATTGCCGGTTGTACATCCCATCTCTATGCCATGCCCCAGAACATGGTTGGTTTTAGACCCCCATTTCTGCTATTTCCTCCCTGAGCATAGCCAGTAAACTCATAGTTTACTATCGAAACAAGATCATTTTTTTGGGATGAGTTTCCCACTTAAAGTTTAGTTTACTATGAAACATATCCATACTTTTTCGATTTTCCCATATTGTCCCATATCAAAGGGCCATTTCCTTCGTGGATTTCCCGGGTCCCACCCGGAACCCGCCGGGCCCACCGCTGAGGTGACGCCAGAGCCGTCGCGTGCGTAGCCAGCGATGCGAGAGGCCCGAAGGTTTCAGCCTGAGCCAGTTGAGCCATTGAAAATACCGTTGTTGATGGGTTATTTGATTCTATTTTGATTGCTATAGTCAATGATTCTTATAGAGGTTTTTATAGGTTTTTCCTACCCTTGTTGATAGGCTATTTGATGAGGAATTAACCATGAATTTTAGGATTTCTAGTGGCTTGTAATGCATTGTGAAACACCTTGCTTAATGGGGGGTTTGATTGGTGAATGGTACTATAATGATAGATTGTATTATACTCGAATTCTATTTTGATTGTTGTAGTCAATGATTCTTATAGACTTATAGAGGTTTTATAGGGGTTTGCCTACCATTGTTGATGGGTTATATCCATATTATGATGCATATGATATCATAATGGCTATATTGAAATTATATTGATGAAATTAAATTATATCATATCGTTATATTATTGTGGTTATCATATCAATAAGATATGGTATATTGTGATATTATGGTTAAACAAACCCACTGCAACATATGCAAAACTCACAAATACTCTCCAGTAAACAAATTAGCAATGGAAAATCCACTATAAATAGATACAAATAGAGGGTTTTACTGGTAAATCATCTACAAACACGCCATTTGCCATTGCCATGTTTGATTACTGGAGGGTAATCGATGTATATCCGGTAAATTGGTGACATTATTACTATTATAAATTATGACCATTATTCATTAGTAACCACTTTCTAAGTGGGATGCACATTCAAGGAACTGAGTGTATCAGTTCCTACATGCACGGGTTGCAGCATCACAAATTGCCATGTGGTTTAGATTCCACTGAAATGCAGCCTGGGCATGTTGCAAATGTTTGAAACCTCCGACAACGAGCTATTGGCACAATCTTCCACGTGGGATATTGGTGGACTGCGAACCCATCTGAGCCCCCTAAACTTTTTTTGATGACTGATTGGTTTCCATCCACCAAGGTTTTGGCTAAGAAACTTAGTGAAACTTGTGGTTGTGAAAATGAACGCGGCTACCCCTTTGGGAGTCCTTGTAGTGATTCTTTGTTCATCCTAGTGCCCTTGTTCTAGGTGGGATGGCGCGAATGGGGAGCTTACCCTCTATTAATTTCACAGTTTGCTATGACGAAATCACCATCTTTATCACGGGCCTTTTCCATAGCTATGTTAAAATACTGGAGGGTCTTCATCAGGTTTATCAACCATTTGCGGTTCACACCCACTGCAACATATGGAAACACAAAAATCAATAGGTGATGATCATCATTCCAAACAATGGGAAATCTGCCATCAGTTACCCAGTGAAATGAGGTATTGCCATGGCCGTGTTGGGTTGCAACAAGAGGTACAAGCAAGTATAAGCCACTCAAAAATAACCAACCAGTTTATCAATGATATCTCCATACGTTTGATGGTATAAAACCCCCTGTTTCATAGTCAATTCCCCTTAAATAACCTGTTTAACAGATATCATATGTTTGGTTTTATGTCCCACTAGATCCCCTGATATCCATTTATACTTGGGAGTGCAGTGCCACTAATAAGCGGTTACATAACCACGATTATAGGGGCCCCATATCCCAACTTATGGGCATAATCTTAGCAGAGTTATACCCATGAATAATCCCAGGCACAGCACGACCAGCCCTGCCTGATGTCCAGTGGATCTTTTGTGGCAGCAACAGCATCCAGTTCTGAAATCTCTTCGCGGGTCCTGGGCCGCCGCCATCGCCGACATGTGGCCGATCTTCGTTAAATCAATCTCAGGGTATTCAAAAGATCTAATAACCAACTAAGATGGTGCTAGAATGGTGGTTAGTGGGGATATCGTCGGATGAAATAATGAAATATGAATATGGCGTATTACCCTCTGGTACTGAAACATAGCAATTGACAATCCCCCATTTACAAACGTTTTTCCCAGCTATAAACCTCCATTTCTATCCATGGATCCATTGATGAGAGATGTTCAATTGCCATGTTTTCTTAGCTGGTTGAGTTGATTGGTTTTGCCCATTTAACCTCAGCAAATATCACCAAGAGACAAAATCTCGAAACAAATTATATAGCTTTGACACACCAACAAAAATATGAATTTATAGTAACCAAGAAAATTTGAGATGCAACCAGGATTGCTCTATTGTTAAATTAACCACCAAACAACAATGTGAACTTAACCAGCGAGCAGTGCAATCTTGAACAAAGGAATCTTGCAAGCAAAATCAGTTCAACCCAAAAATAGTCGTGCTAACAACATTGAGGATATTTGATGTATCAAAAGTTTGAAACACCAACCCACCCATGAATTTCCAGATTTGTCCTATCAGGGACATTCCAGCCATGTGGGAAACTCGAAGTGACTTAGTGGCTCAGTGGGGCCCCCATAGGGAAAGTGAGCCATGGCTCCATAGCTAGGCTCCCTCCTAACCGGACCTTTGCCCAAGCGTCTCATCCCACATGATGTAGCCATCACAATGAGTTGCCCAGGTCGCTTGACCTTGCTGCCAATAGCCGCGCCGCGCCTGCTGACCAATCCCAGGCATCTCAGGCAGAAATCTGGGGAACATCGCTCAAAATGGTCAAATACCAGGGAGTCGTCATGTGGAATAGCACTAGCACAATATAGCACAAGCAAGAATCTGGATTATTGGAATCCCGATCCTGATTTTGGTTTCCAATGCTGGATTGCTCTCCCCACTCGAGGTAAGTTGCTCTACATCCGGCACACTTGCTTTCCAGCTTTTTGGCATCGACCCGCCCTTAGGGGTTACGAGATAAGTGACCGTTAAATGACCCCCCACATTGGATAGTAACATTCCATTGACTGGGTTTACAAGTTTACCATCTACAAGATAACCATTGTTATTAGGTAAAGAAAATCGAATCAGCTAATATCGTTAACAGAATATGACCATCATCGAATATATTCATTGTTACTAAGTTCAGCAATCGTTAGGTTTCCTTCATCCTCGCACGAACCCCCAGTCACCCTTACTACTTGTGGCAGTCTTTTTTGCAGCCTTTTTTGCAGCACGAAACTTCAGAGCATCAGCACGAGTCCAATTTGACTTCAACAAGAGGAGGTGATTTCTGCTTGCAGTTTCTTGCTGGAACGGCTGCCACTTGAACCGTGAATTATTGCTGTCAACCCAAAAATGGATGTTTACCGATATTGATGGTTAGTAGTGATTCATAGTGAATCATAGTGATTCATAGTGATCAATAATGGTTAATAGTGATTAGTAGCGATTGATAGTGATTAATAGTGATTAATAGTACTTAATAGTGATAAATTGGCAAAGAGAAACATTGTTGTTTTAATCTGTTTTATGAGTTTCAAGAATTCCACGTAGTTGGAGCGAAATTCCCACCACCGACTCTTCGCTAAATCAATGTTGACCATAGTCCTGCAGTGGTCAAGGATGGTGTGTGCCAAGCTGCAATTTTTGCCGAGTTTGGATCGTAAACTGTGGCAATTGGCAGTTCCTAATTTCTGTGGACAATTCATATTAGTTCACGAAGGCTGCTTTAACTCAGGATTACCGCCATTCAGCTCAAGTGAATTATTGGTAGAATCTAAAATGTAAAAGAAATATCTACTATTCAAAATGTGTATGTGTATATATTCAACATCTTGATCAATGTTATTTTTCTTCATCAATTTGTCTAATTCTGACTCTTATCCCTGACACTGTTCTTTTTAAGTAGTGAAATGATTTCAACACTCAGCGGCTGTGTGTCCCAGATTGGCGCACGCTCTTCGCATATGTTTCCCACTGCTGACCGCTGGACAAGTGACTGAAGTACAGAGTAGATTTATCACCAAACGATGGCCACTTCAAAGCGGACAATTATAAGTATAGAATGTACCAATGGGATAGTTCTATCCAATTCACTGCAAAACCATGGGATAGAATGTACCGATCATAAGTGGGTGATCACCCTGCAATTGCGTCTATTAGCCTTCACCAAATTCCCACAAGTTGCCACTCAAAATTTGTAGCAATGGTCAATGGTTCTCCAGTTGTATTTGAGCTACTTCCTAAGTAGGATGAAGCACCTTGTTTCCATGGAATTCATTTTGGGGCCCATCATTGGGAACTCCCATTTCCAGAATCTTCCCCATATTCTTGGGGTTTCCGAAAACGAATTTCCGAGACATTCCACGAACCAAACACTCTGCTGACCTTTCCACGTCAAATGCCCAGTACTTGGCCAAACTTCTCCGCTGAAACTTCGAGGGAACTGACTTCATCCCCCAGAGCGGCTCATGACCTGGAGCAGTTCGTTGCCTGCCGCAGGGAGGAAAAACATCTGGATCTTTCTGGATCTATAATATCATACATATATATATATATGTATGTACATATGTATATATATATATATATAAATATTGATGTATACCTATCTTATCTTACCTTATCTCATATTTATATATGTCCATATATGCTAATCCTATCTAAAATTACCTCATCTATCTATTATAGACTACATTACATGTATAAACGATTTTGCAAATCAAATTCAAAACAAGGTGCCCGGATAATTTCCCTTTATGGTGAGATCGTGGTGAGGCGGAATAGACCCTTCAGGGATTTGGGGTTGGCAATTGAATACCTGCTATGTTTAGATTGTTGAAGTGCTAGCGAAAGTAGCTCAGCAACACTGGTAGAGATTAAACATTGAACCATAAACTGATATACGCCCTGCGAATTCACTGTTGATGGCTGGAAAACATCCCGCGGCAATATCCACGTGTCCCTTCCCAAATACCAAGAAAGGTCAAGGGCTATGTTCGCTGACGGGCAAAACATGGCTGGGGTCGATTCGGGTCGATCAAGACTGATTCATCCCCGATTTCTCTTTCTATGGTTTCAACCTGTCCAAGGAAAACGCGAGCAACCTGAGTTTATCATCCCAATTCCACAAATGGGTATTTCCCAAGTCATGGGTGACCCCAACTTATCAACCAATAACTTCCAAGCTATTGGTCATTTTGTTCATCGCGGAAACTACTGGTTTTTTGAGGTGCCCATGACAAATGAATCTATTCAAAACCACAAAGCAGTTTTTGTTGAGATCAGCAGGTAATTATGGCTCAATAATGGGGTTACCAATGGACCCGCAACTGGCTTGTCGTGTCTTGGCAGTAAACTACCCAAATATGTTTTCGTCCAGAAACAGGAAAACAAAATACAGTTTAGAAAGAATAAATTTCATCTTTCGCACGATTTTTGTTGCCAATTTTTGGGAGGTCTCTGAGGTCTACACGTTTTTTCACCTATCATTTTGGAGAAACAGATCTCAGGCAGCACCTTGAGGGTCGACATTCAGCAGCCGCAACCCATTGGTGCCTGTTCAGGCCTTGCCCAACGGGTCAAGAATCAAGGGCCAGAGATTTTGGTGATTTGTTTGGTAAACTATTCGATTTTCGGGGGTACCCGATTTTGACCCGTAGCCAATTAGCCATTGAACCAAATGCTTGGTGGGGTTGGCGGCTAGCGGCTAGTGGTTGACGCTAGAGATCGCAGCAGTGCAACTTGGCCATCTCCAACAACATATGTGGCCTGGTGAACCCCAAAATAGCTGGGATTTGTGGATGTTCATCCCCCAAAATATGGGTCCTACAACTCTTTTGATGCTTGGGTGAAACATCGGGAGGGACTTGCTGGACATATCAAAATCAGGATCCCCTGCATAGTGCGCGAAACCTGCTGCGATCCTCGCCTGCTGCGAGTGCCTATGGGATCGTATTCACCATTGAACCAGTGTGAGTCATCACTCGAAACCCATGATCCCCTCAGTTTTGTTCATCTTTTCACCCCCAGTTGGTTTACATTCTCTATTTCTTGGCTCGCGATGCTCGCCTGAACTCCTATTTCATACTTAGTGCAGTCCTTGCAATTGCATGTATCATTATTCTCAGTCAAGCCCACGACTGGATTTACATCTTTAGTTTCCAGTCATTTAAGGTATTCTTCAAAGATCTGGTTGGTGGTTTCAATCGTTGCTATTCTATTGCTTAGGCTTATGCCCCTATTTTTGCTGCTTATACCCCAAAGAATTGCTAGTCAATACTATTTCTTTCCAAAATCATTGGTTCCCCTCCAGTAAACTGACATACATAGCTGCCAAAAAGCACCACGTTAATCATTGGTTACCCTCCAGTAAACTAACATAGCTGCTGAAAAGCACCATGTTAATGGATAAATCATCCAACTAAATGGCCCAGTTTCTATAGCAGCTATTAAATTACCAAAGGGTAAGCCCGAAAAAAGATGCAGAAAAGGTTAAGTTTATCACTATTTTAGTGGGATTTGTATTTTCTATCTTCTTGATTCTCTCATTGGTTACAAGGTCGTGCCCCCTCAGTTGTAAGTTGGTTTGTAACCCCCCACTATCTATACATATATCCACCATAAACATCCATACACCCCAGCTATTGGAGATTTAAAGCAACTTGGCTAACCCTGGAGCACCACCATTATTCCAATGTATCTTCCAGTGATATTCTATATACAGTCACTGTACTACTATACTGCATACACTCTCTCTCTCTCTCTATACAGTGTATATAATATACCATGGTTATCTCCCCAGCTCTTTCCCATGTTTTCCTGTGCAAGTTATTCTCTGAACTTCTCAAAAAACTGCCACGGCACTGATCAACGAAGCCCGACCAGGTGAAAAGCCGCACCTGAAACGGATTCCGATTAGTTGGTTTATGACGCCCAAGGGAATATATCCCACTAGTAAGTTGATGGTCAAAGGGTTGGTTTAGAGGGAAATCTGCAAGAAACCAAGGTTTTTTATCACCAATTATAAGGGGTTCCTGGTTTCCTGCAGGTTTCCCCTTAAACCAATCCATTGATAATGGTGAATGGGGATGTAACTAAGTTATGTTTGCTAGGTAGGTTTACATCATTAAGTTTAGTTTTATTTACCATAAACCATAGACTTCACCTAGTTCAAACAACTTTGCTATCGCAAACTGGGGCCCCTCTGAAGATGTTCACCACGTTCTGTTAACCAATGGCTTTGCACCCCAGTGCATGTTTACCATACCAGGAGCTACTAAGAGTGCGGATATTCCATGTATTAGTATTAATGTAGATATTAGTAAACCCCCCCAAAAAAAGAAAAGCAAGATCCTACAAACTCTCACCAGCTAAACATCAAGGAATACCCTCCAGTAGTCAAACCTAACCCAACAATGCTGCTGTATGTAGTCATAAATTGGACTTGCCTCAATCATCCCAAATGACACCACCAACCTCATGGAGTGATGGAACTTGGAAACATGCGTGTGCATGAAATCATATGTGTACATACATATGTGTCTCCATGGGCAAAGAGAAAGAGAGAGAGAGAGAGCAACAATGATTAACTGTTGGGATCTGTCTGACCAGAAATAAGCTGCTACATGTAAGATTCTTGAGCCGCTAATGCCGTCAAATGGTCCTGATGAGTTCAATCTAAACCATTCTAAAGTACAGATATTCAGTACAAGTCTTTACAAACAAACCACGCTCAGCGGATATTGAAACCTTCAAACCACGCTTTGACAAATTCCAATTATTACACTATACGATCTCCAGTACTCAGTAAGCACACAGTGCAGGGGAAAACTCCCCAATGATATCCATTTATACATTTCTAAAACGGGGGTACCCCAAAATCATCCATTTCAATAGGATTTTCCATTATAAACCATCCATTTTGGGGTACCCCATTTCAGGAAACCTCCGCTTTTAAATAGGGAGTTCCCAGCCACGGTAAGTTCCATGCAGATTGCCAACAGATCGCTGCTGCTTAATCATCCGCATCAGGCTGTAGTGTCGTGAAACCAATTTCTGGTATGGATGACATAGCCACCGGAAATCCCATTTGAAACGATTCCCAACTCTTGCAAGTTATACCGTGGATGGAAGAAATCCTGCACCAGTTGGTAACTATTAGGTAACTAAGAAATACTGCAAATAATGGGATGATAATGGGATTTTGCCCATCTACCAACTGGCGCAGGATTTCGCAATCATCCACAGTTACCCTCTGGTTCTTTAACATAGAGTAGCTACAGAAAATGGCCCATGGAAATATATGATTTATTATGATTAACCTATGCAAAATGGTGATTTTTGTAGTTAGTTCGCGACGTTCAATATCCAGGGTATATCAATGGCTCACGTTGACCAACCACCACAAGATGTGAGCCCAGTATCATCGCCCATGTATTCCACAAATTCGCCTGGCTCAACTCATTGGATAGGTTGGCTCTAGGGAGGTGTTTGCTGTCGAACAAGTTGGCTTTGGGTGTATAATTGGGTACACCCGGTTCAGAGATGGGATGATACAACATCCAAATCTTTGGTTAACTAATGGGATGGTTTATTCTTGGCTTTACCACAGTACTCTGAATGGATCTTGTTGCTTTTGGAAGGTCCAAAAAATCAAGTCCGACTTCATCTACTCTCCTCCAACTGAAGTGAGGGAGAGAGCCTTTTTTGAGGGACCCCAAAAAAGGTTCAAAATACCGAGCCAAAATAGTATTTGAAGGCTGGAGGGTACAAATTCTACCATAGGTTTTGCCGAATGGTCCTAAACAGATTATATCATATTATGCTGGCCGAGAAAAGCCTGGGTTGTTTGGCAGCAAAATCTTGGGACGATCATCTTCCAATGCTGAAGTTGGAACTTGGAAAGATCTTCCCAGTAGGGATGTACAAATGAACAAAAATATTGGAAACCAAGACATCAAGGATTGCAAAGAATGATAGTTGAAGTCGTTGAGTATAGTCATTACTATCCTCATGCATCTGAGCAAAGGTGATCTCACAGTTGTGCAATCTAATCGTGGTCAAACCCAACGGTTGCGCTGTCCAGTGGCTGTAGTAGGGTTCGTTGGGCTCGCCATTTCCTTTCCTCAGTTGCCAAAAGGCGGATGGCCCTGGGGTTGGAGAGGCCGAACCCACGTGGGCATGAAGATCGCAGCCGGAGGAGATGCCTTGCAGGGCTATCTTATCAACCTGATTAAGAATAGTCCACAGTGTAGAAAAATTGAGGAAGGAAACTGTACACATGCCCAAATGACGATTTGAAAGCGCTATCCAAGCGGCTGGAATATTCACCCCAAAACCACACACATTATTTAGAACATCTTCCAATCTGGTTCAAGACTCATGGCCCTTCCAAAGTTTGGTACCGTTTCACCGTCAACATTGCCTTTCCCAAAATGGTACCCTCTGGTCTCAAATGGCTGGCTCCGAAATTCGCATGCGTGCGAAAATCATATATCATTGTAGTGAACTTTCCAAGCATGTCAGATTACTAGATCAGATTAGTTACCAAATCTGATCCACGCCTTGTCCCTGATTCACCAATCTGTGGCCGGCCATGTGGGGATCATTTCCCTGAACCCATCATTCAAAACGTACCTCCAATGGCACCTGGAGTGAACACACAGTTTGGTATATCATTTGTAATCATTTACTCTGCTGAAAAGGCCCCACACCTCAATTTTATTCCAATCACAATGGTGACGCCCAAGACTGAGCTAAGTTTATATGTAGGCCAACGATTGGTATGTATAGTGATGATATAATCATGGTTGGATGGGGTAATATAAACATCTCTATTTCTTCAACCAACCGGTGGGAATTTCTTTGGCACACCGCAATTCGGTGACACCAAGAAGCATGACCTTGGTCAAAGTGTACGATCCAAATTCGATCGGGGTAAAGGTTCCTGAGCGAATCCAAGCGACGACATAATTCCATTGGAATAGCATAACATTAAAATGTAGACTACCCTCTGGTAAACGTTTACATAACTATGGGAAATCACCATGCTATTAATGGGAAAATTCACTATTTCTATGGCCATTTTCAATAGCCACGTTTAATTACCAGAGGGTATTTACATATACAATGCTATGATATTATAATTATACCTATTTAGAATGCTGAAGTATCTGACCAAGACATCAGATTTCAACACAGACCTGATACAACTCATTAATGTTGCGAGCACACATTAGTCATGTCTTACCTGGGCTCATTTTCTCCAATCGGGATGAATCTGGAAAGTAAATATATCCGAAACGACCAAGCAACTGAGTACTTCCCGATTACTGGCTGGTGATACAGCCACAAATGCTCTATTTTCCCCACCATATAACAGCTGCTTGTCGCATCCACAGTTGATTTGTTCAAATCCCGTTCAATGCAGTAAACCCAAGAACAACTCCTTTCTTGGGGAGCTCTATTGCTAGAGTTGCTACATGAATCTGGATAAACTCCAATAAATTCACCAAGCTGAATTAAGGCCACTTGGTAATAGCTACCCTTACTGATTCCCTCCCCGAATATTAAACACCCCCATTCTATGGTCCTAAAATGTCCTTAATACAATAGGTTTTTTTCCCCCACATTCACTATGGTCTATGGCAAAGGTTAATACTAGTTTAATAGTAGTTTAATCGGGGGAACGGATTCCCCGTGAATTTATCCCATAGTGTTAATCCAAGCATCAATTTTCCAACTTGGGCATACTTACCCCTTGCCAACCATGAATGGTTACATTTAAAATCAAAGACAATTGATTGATGATTGTCCTTGTGTTGTGGTTAACAATCTATGGAATAATATCCAATATATATTTGTCGTGGTTAATAATTTCCTATTGCAATCCTTGATGATAGTATACATAATTAATTTCTTATATTGTGGTGAAAAAACCCTTAATATCCAAACAGTCAATAGTATCCAAATAGTCATTACCCTCCGGTAAACTAACAGTTTGCTATGGAAAATCACCATTTTTCATGGGAAAATCCACTATTTCTATGGCCATTTTCACCATTTTTAATGGGTAATTCTCCCTAGGGATCCGGGAGAGTTGCCCCTTCCGAAGCATCCCAGTGCCGAGGGGCCGAGGCCCCACCAAATGCCGCGTTTATAGCGGGAGCCGAGCTCACTGCTTTCGGAGTCCAAAAGTTCCATGGTGAAAAGACCACCTCAGGAAAAGATCGTTGGAACATCGCGGGATTTCGCAAGGAAAATGGTGAGGTAAACTGATTCAAGCATTAGATATGGTCATAGAATGGGGATGGAGAATGTTTGATAATTGCCATATAATGTGTGATAGATTGTTAATAATGCAATGAATGTGGTGATTGCAATTTTTGACTATTTTTGATAATTGTGGATTCCTGCATCCCAAACGAAACCCTGGTTTGGTCTTGGAGTCAATTCATGAATTGAAGTCCCTTCTTGGGGGGTATTTACGATGAATTAGGAGAAT
Organism: Symbiodinium sp. clade C Y103; assembly: GCA_003297045.1. Lineage (NCBI taxonomy): Eukaryota > Dinophyceae > Suessiales > Symbiodiniaceae > Cladocopium > Cladocopium sp. clade C. The sequence goes on from BGPT01002974.1 coordinate 29,446, forward strand.
GGGAGTATTCTAAATTGATTCTGATTCTCCATATACCGGTTTGGTATATTGAAGATTATTGAAGTATATCGGTGGTAGTTTTTTAACACTCCGCTATGACTCTTCGGATTCCTGATCAACCTGGGTCACCAGGTGACAATGTCCAAAAATCCGCTCTACCCTCCGGTACTTCTGCGAAATTGTTGGGTTTTCACTCAAAGAAATAACGTTTCTACAAGGAATTCTCATTGCCAAGATTACCCTGACGATAGTATAGACCGGTTTGCCGGACACAATGTTCTCCCGGGATGAATCTTGACCCCCGATGACTCGGATCTTCCAAATGTTTGTAGCGCCCCGAAGGACGTGCCAACGGTGTCAGTTTCTGCATGTTCTTCCCGCTGCGCAAGATATTCCTGAAATTGAAAGACCCCTGAGACTGGTAAGTTCCAATAGGCAGATCAGATCTTCAACTTAGGTTTGTCTGCAAACAAGGTACAAAATATCCACTGGTTTATCATCATTTTCCCTTTTGAATTTGGGGGGTACCCTACGGTAGTCAAACTTGGCGTGCTGGAAACTCCACCATTTAGTTCAATGATTTTCCCAGCGAACGAAACCTCCATTTAGTTCAGGGCTTTTCTGGCACAGCCACTGGGAATTTTGGAGGTTCCATGAGAATTGGCGTCTCTTATCGCCGGGATACGAACGCAGGAACAGCACGGGCAGAAAGGAATGAAAGTCCCCAAATCCACGGTATCCTGAAAAAAATCGCCAGCTTGGGAGCAAAATACCGCAAGATCGAATCTCCATGTTTGCAATGGGAAACATCCTCATAAAACATCTTGAAATGAGGGGATCTCATGGGATTTCCATCTTCAACAAAAAGTTCATGTCTGGCTTTGCCGGGCAAACCAACCAATTTCAAGGGTTTGATCACTTTTAGCCATCGCCAAATGGAGGTGTCCAACTCATCTCAACCGTGTCATCGTCCCGAGGCATGAGATAGTCCTCTGGTGATCAAACATGACTAGCTGGAAAATCCTCCATTTTTAGATGAGTTTCCCATTTAATTAAATGCCAATGTTTCACTACCGGATGGTAGCTGATGTTGGGATGTCAACAGCTACTTTCATCCAATATTTTGGCCTTGAAGAATTTGACGACGCCTGAAATTTTGGTCCATGGATAGAAACTATCCCTTGATATATCCCAATGATCTTCGGACTTCCATCCCGTTAGTAGCCACTTTGCTAAACTACGGTACAAGTATCATCTAAATCAAAAAAAGGGATCATTACTTCATCCGTCCCCATGCTGTAGTAATCCCCATTGTGGTTCGTGGTTGGTTACTCTCTAAGAATCTAACAATATCTAACATAGCTATCGAAAATAAACATGTTTGATATGGGCAAATCATAAATAAATAAATGGGCCATGTTCATCCATTTTCATCCATTTAACAAGTATATCAGATCATCCATCTATCAATGCTAATCCATGTTCATTACCGCAGGGTAACATTCATAAAAGAAATTCCCCACGAAGCTTTGTCTTAAATCGGCTAGCCCCAAATTTCATGAGTATTATTGATTAATATCAATACTGCTCATGGGTTTTCCATGGGGTTTTCCCATGAAAATTGCCATAAGTTGGGTGTATTTCCCAATGTAAAAACTCCCCATGTCAGGCTGGCGGCATCGCGGACGTCATGGAAGTGGCCCTGCAGAGTGCCGTAGCTCATATCGCCTCGGATCGCGGATCTCAGTGGGATCAGCTGGGGAGATTATGAGGATATCACTGGATTGGTTGAAGGGAAAATTGAAAGCGGAAACCATAGGAAAGCTCTATACTTGATGGGGAGAACCATGGTTTCCGGTGAAGATTTTCCCACACCAATCCAGTGAGGATATTGAAGGGGTATTGTGGAAATATGATTTTTCTGTATACTCAGTTTTTCAGGACTCGAAATTATGGAATGTGATGAGCATACCCCATGAAACCCATCTATCCTCTGGGAATCAAACATGGCTACATAGCTGGAAAATCCTTCATTTAGTTCGATGATTTCCCAGCTATAAACCTTCATTTTGTAGCGGATTTTCAATTGCCAAGTTTGATGACGCCGGAGAGTATCATGGCGATACATGAGGATATATCTTGGGTTTCCAAGACCATCACAACATAGCAAAATAATGGTTGACCCTGATGTTGGCAGCCAAAAATCATACTGGAAAATAATGATGGTGCTTCCAGCAACCAATCACAGGATGATCAGAATGGGTTTTTGGAAGGCCAGGGTCAATATGTATGAGCAGGCTGGAAAATTCCGCGAAAAACACATCCCACGTGCAGATGATATCACTTTTTGCCGCTGGAAGCAATAGGCTTTAGTGTGGTGGAAGTAAAAAAAAGAGTGTTGCAGCGTTGATGAAAATCATGTGAACCCGTTATAGGCTCTTTCACCTTGGTGAGGAGGCGCATGCGCTTGCCCGCGTTCGGACGCGGGGTCTGCGCCGACTCCGTGGAGTCCTTCGTGATGAAGGGCTCATCCACGGACAAGCTCCGTCCTTCGGAGGCAACCGATGAAGCGCAGCGGGGGTGTGTGTATGTGTGTGTGTGTGTGTGTTCGCGTGCACGGTTCACATGCAATCAAGATCAGCTATAATTTCAGAGAGTTGTATTATAGTATCTAAACCATGTGACACACCTTGCCTGCCGCAGGAGCGCCCGCAGCATCCGCTCTTTCGACGGCAGCTTGCACCTCCTCGACCCCCGGCCCGGCATCATCATCAGCNCATGTGACACACCTTGCCTGCCGCAGGAGCGCCCGCAGCATCCGCTCTTTCGACGGCAGCTTGCACCTCCTCGACCCCCGGCCCGGCATCATCATCAGCATCGCTGTCGCCTGCATGGGTGGATGCGTGTCTTACATGTGGGTCAGTCAGAACTTGGAAATCGAAAGCTTGGGTATAG
>BGPT01002974.1:37192-55850 GCA_003297045.1 Symbiodinium sp. clade C Y103
GAGCAGGACATAGTCCTTTGTCAGGAGGGCATATGAGCATGCAGCCGCTGCACTTTGAACACATTCAAAGCAAGCAAGTAACCACGCCGTGCCTGCAGCTCCTGTCAGCAAGGCAAACGTTTCAAGTGCATACACGTGGGCTTGTCGATGCACGGATCTAGGCGCGCCTCCTCCAAGCCGACATCTGCCCATTCCACACCACGGAAGAAGGTGATGTCTGCGATGCAGGCCATAGTGCCTGGGTGACCAGCGTATGGCTGATAGTAAAGAAAAACAATATTCAACATGAGCTTGGGCTGAGGCGCAGGCAGGTGATTCTTGCCTCACCCCTCCCCACCTCATCTGTAAGCTAGCATCCGTGCCTTCGAATCGTATCAGTGTGTAACTACCAGCGAACATGATTGCCTCACCCCACCCCACCATCCCATCTCGTTGTAGTTGCTGACCCGGGCAGTTGCTGAGTCCGGTAGTTGCTGACTCGTACGTTTTAGTTGCTGACTGGGTTAGTTGCTGACTCGGTCAATGTTCATAAACATAGACAGACAAATACATAGATATAGACATTTGCACCTACATCTATCTATAGACGCATACATGTATTTATGTGTATATATATATACACACATCCACATGTATGTATAGATATGTACTGTCTTCACTGACAACATATATCAAATTTGTATATGTATAAATACAAATGTCTCTATATATATATATATATATATATATACATACATGTGTATATATATACATATATACATATATTTACATATATACATATATACATATATAAATATATATACATATATATATATATACATATATATACATATATATACATATATATACATATATATACATATATATATATACATATATATACATAAATATATACATGTATATATATATATATGCATCTATATGTATGTATGTGTATATATATATATACTTGTATATATATATATATGCATAATATATATTATATAAATTTTTCATGACTTCTGAGTATAGGGATAGGTGCAAGCACAAGTTTAGATATATGATGTATAGATAGGTCAAAGTCGGATCCAGGATCTTGGATGATGCCATTGGGTTGCAAACTTTGCAAAACTAGGTCCACGGCTCATATTTCGCCCTGAATCAAAATGACATTCTGATGATGTATAGAAACCAATCGGATCAGCGTAATTCCATGGGTTTCTAGTGTCTGTGTGTTCATCATGTCTGCAAAAGCGCCATTTTTTTCGTCTCTGCAAAATGCGAGTCAACTACTTGCACTCTCACCAAATTTTGGTCAAGTGGCTCAAGAAGGTGACAGCACTCATGTGTCTGTGTCCTAAGTTCTTTCGACGCATAAAATAATAACATCCCTTCTGGTGACGTAACATGATTCTTCCATATAACATATAACAACCCTTCTGGTGACGTACAATATAACAACCCTTCTGGTGACGTAACAAGATTCTTCCATATATCATACCAACCCTTCTGCTGACGTACAATATAACAAACCTTCTGGTGACGTAACAAGATTCTTCCATATAAAATAACATCCCTTCTGGTGGCGTAATAGCAACCCTGGTGGTGACGTAATATGATTCTTCCATATAACATAACAACCCTTCTGCTGACGTACAATATTATATAACAACCCTTGCGGTGTGTGCCAAGAAAAGTTTCATTGAACATACAACTTGTACTTGAACGTTATCAGCCCCCCCCACCCCACCCCACCCCACCCCAACCATGATGACGTACCATGATTCTTCCATAGAAAATAACATCAAATTGTAAAAAATGCATATTTTCACACGGCGAATTATGAGCCGTGGTCCAACTACAGTAGCCCTGAACCAAGAAGTTCACCCTGGTTTTTGGCTGACGCTAGATCCCTGCCAGTCATTAGTGGCTTTGTAAATATGCCCAACTTGGGCCATCTACGAATACCTCCCAGTTCAATGGAGCCAAAATAAATACTATGAATTCTGCTCCGATTGTGGTTGGCCCTGCAACACATGCATCCGAACCACGGATCCGTTTGGAGATCAGTTACCATTTTACCATGTCCATTGGTGCTGCTGTCCCACAGCTGCGCCTTCATTGGGGCACAGGAACTCGTAATTTCCTGGTCAAGCCACGAGTCGGTTTAATGGGGAACCCCCCCAAAACAAGTGGGCAACCACCACTTTCAGACCCGTTTAAAACAAGAACTACTATACATGACACGGTCCTCCAGGACAAATGATCACAGTTCCTCGGCCTGCAGAGAAAAGGGGCATCTAATCAGGGATTTTTATGGTGGTCATGGCTCAAAATATCTCAAAAATTCCAACATACCAAATATGCACATATATATATATATATACATATCTCTACACCAAAAAAAGCAGATGCTGTCAGAATGTTTCAACTATATATATATATATATGTATGTGTATATACTAAAAATGACCCGTCATTTGTGGGTCCACAGGTACCCCGTTTTGACTCGCCGATGCCATCTATCACATCACATACAATGGCTCTACAGCCACTTGTAGAAGGGGCCTCATTTCATACCGCTCAATTCCCATTTGCAAACCCTCATTCAAACGTAGTTTTTAACATGTCAAACCCCTATGAAAAGACCTGGGAAAAGGAGAACCTGGTCAGGTGATTCAAGTCCACATGCACTGGAAAAAGGTTTGCCGATCTTTCTAATCAAAGCCTTGAGGTTCAAGTCTGTCAGTCTGAACGAACGCTCCCAATTTTTTGCACCGCTTTGTTTCAGATCCCAACGATCCCAAGTAGGAGAGTTTCACCGTGACGAGATTTCCACCTAAGATTGGCATAGTTCCTTGGCATAGCCTTGTTTTGCCCCTGTTGGACCGCCAAAAACCCATTCCATCCACTGGTTAGAACCTCATTGTCCTATCAAAATTGCCGTGTTCATGGGGTAAATCCCAGATATTCACACAAAGTGATGTTTCACCGATATTGTTGGTTCTGTAGCCCATGATCCATTTACAACCCCATGATATCCACGTACAATCTTCCCTTCAGACGGCCTTCCATTGCCTTCTCGCCGAAGGCTGGCTTCAACAAGCACCTGGCAAACAGCTTGGTCATACCAAGGCATTCATAATTTCACCCCAAAAACTGAGGATAATCCCTATTGGGACAAATGGATTCTATCCCTATCATCATTATTTGGGGTTACAGTAAGTTTCGGATTTAGCAATCATCAGTTCACTCCGAAACCCTGGGATTTAAGCAACAGAATACGGGGACAATGCATGCCGTAAACGCTGCTATAAACCCTGCCATTTTGGGATGGTTGAAATCCCACGCATCAAACTGATCATAATGGGGGTGCTTCATGCCATTGGGTTTACCACATGATAGAGATCTGTGTCAAAGAAATGAAGCTTGAACCAGCCAAACTGGCGACGCAATCATCAAAGATAGGGGATCTTAGCAGGTCTTCGTCTCTTCATCTCACCCAAAAACCTGGGATTTACCAAAGAACATGATGACATGGCCCACAAGAATAGGATGTTCACCTTGCGATTTGAACCAACACAATTTTTCTGAAAGTTGACGGTACACGTGTATGCAATGTGTGTAATGACTATAAGGCATAGCCTCGTTGCTTGGTCTCACCGGTTTTCATCCAAAATGTCCCTGGTGTGGCTTTCCTGACTACCCTCTGAGTGATAGTGATAGTCATGAAAATCAATCTTCAGAAGAAATGTGCTTGGCAAGAAAAAAAACGTGCCCCAAAAATCATGGTAAATCATCATTTCCCCGGTAAATTTGGCATTCTATGGGTACACCGGTATACCCCTTTTGTAGAACACCAGACTCAACACATGGCCGGATGACGGTGAAGATGGGCCTCGGTTCAAGGACAACAGATTTTGAGCCAGTTTGACTATTCGAAGTTCACATCCAATTCTTGGGCACTCAATTTTGATCATATTGAGATAAAAACTACCCGGTGATGTTAGAGATATCTGGTTCGTTTAGTTCCCGAAATGCGAAGGATATCGACTGGCAGCGGCCTTGTCTCCGCATCAAGTGACCCTTGATAGCGCGAAACGCGCCGTAAGGCGACTGATTTCCAGGGCCTTGACCATGAAATAGGGGGTCTTTGCAAAGCCTCAGTAAGGCCATTGTGGCTTTTGTCAACCATTTGTTTGATTGTTTCAGGAACCTCGCAAACAGCATTCAATTCAAAGCTTGTCGCAAAGAAACAACCAAAAGAGAAGGACAATTGACAGCCACCAGTTGCTCCACCAAAATCCAAGAACAAAATCAATGTCAAATGCCTAGCTGCTAAATGTGGATGTGGAACCCTGAAATGGGCTCTGCTTCCTCCACATGGCGGTCAAAAGATTTGTGGCCAATGGTGGCGCCAAAAAAAAAGAGTGCACTCGGGAGATCCCTATAGGTCCAAACAAATATAGACTTTCTAGGCATTTGGAGCCCGATGGATAAATGGATATCGCGACTTTGTGTACATGACCTGGGTACGCAGAAAGCCCAATTTAAGATCCCTCTGACTTTACTAGCGTTATCCAAATGTATACAATAGAATGAGTCCACGTGTTTGTTAGTTGATTTCCCTTATATAGGCGGGTCATATCAACATGAATCTTGGTGAAGCTCAATTGTCCTCGTTTGTAACCAAGGGATTGCCGCTATTAGTCACATGTGGAGAATTATATCTATCTATATGTATATATATATATATTTTTTGTGTGTGTGCACCTGATGATATTCAACGTGGAACCCAGACAAGAGTCATATCCAATTGGGAAAAGATTTTCCTGATCTATAAACGTTTGAGTATGCCCAAAGTCTTGTTGGTAGTTTTGCAGATTCATTGCGGTCATCCGTATTTACTGCTGGGACCAACAAGTTGTATCCCGTGTTGTTTGTATTTACAGGTTTTTTGCTTGGAGAAATCTGTCTATCTGTGTTCCTTGTACATGTGGTTTTGTTGGTTCTATACCCTGTTTTCTTTGCAAATCCTGCCAGCCCGGATCAATAAACCCTTGTTGATTACTGGCAAACCACAAGGCTAGAAGTTGCCATTAAATATGCTTTTCCCCGTCAGTTAGATAATAAGCCACAAACGACGGGATTCATTACTCCGAGGTTCACGGTAAACACTGGAACAACTCAAACCATCAACAAAATATCAAAAAACATGGTGGCCTGTAAGAGGCCCGCGGGGTTGAACGTCTGTATCACTGGTTTTTGCAGTCCATCAGTCAAAACCCCCATTTTTTTCACGTTTGCATCTGGAAGTTATACAAGTCAATGTTGTTTTCGTACTGCAAGGGTCGTGAATTTTGTTCAATTTTGGACATTTCGCTAGCACGAAATGCAAATTTTGGAGTTGAAGCTGCAGAAAAAAGTTTCAAGCGTCAGAATTCGTTGCAAATAGAAGTTAAATTGGCATTTCGCGTATCAGCATCTTCGCATGTCTTGCAGCACCCTATGTCTTGCAGCTGCAGCAGTGGCCTGGTAGAGAACCCCCACCCCCCCCCCTTTGTCGAGCCCTGGTCGGGCCCAAGTGCCAGGGCTGTGGTGGGCCACCCTGGCAGCATGCCAGGCTGGCCAGCTGTGTCAATCCATTGTTAAAAAGGGGTGCGTGGCTGGCGAGGGTTAGCGTGCAAAGGTGCTGACAGCGTAGCTTCCGTATAAAAACATGTGCTGATCAACGTAGCATCTGTAGAGCACGCAATGCAAGTGACGTTATTGCCCCACCCCACCCCACCTCCATCGCGAGTGCAGTATGTAGCAAGTGACAGCATATCCACTAGCATGTTCATTTTCAACAGCAGCGCGGGCCCCTTAAGGGCGCCGGCACCAAAAGATGGGTTTGTCTGAAAATTGGGTACCACCAAAAAATATATACCGGTGTGTATATATCCACACATATTGTATATCTAGAATTGTCTAGATATCTATATCTGATATGTGTTTTGGTGGTGTATTCCCCATGCTTTGGGCAAAACCACTTCCTCTTTTTGGACGGCTGGCCTCCGGACTGCCCGGCACTTTGAGCCCCGAGCTTTGGCAGGCGAGACTTCATGGCACAGTGCATACAGCGGCTCCAGCTGCACCTCAGAGGGTGTAGAACGTTGAATCATGCATTGATGGTTATAGCAAGGAATTGTATAAATCCTGATGGTTGAGGTTGTAAATGGATTATAAATGGATTCACATATGGAAATGGATTATAAATGGATTGACCTATGGAAATGGATTGTAAATGGATTGTTATGATATAATCAATTAGAACATCATAGAACATCAAAAATGGATTATAAATTGGTATGTATCAATGGATTGATGGTTATAAGTTATAACTCCAAACAACTTGATACCCATCAAAAAGAAAGAATCGATCCCTTTATAAATACCATGGGTATATTTTTTTTAATCCATCAATCCATTTGAAATGAGGCACTTTTTACATCATCAACAAAATGGATTTCATCAACACAAAATAATTGACCTGCGAAAGACAAAATATAGTTCAGTCAAATCCGACTAGCTTAGATGTAGTTGTGACTTACGTGTGTGATTTTTTGGGGGTTGCAATAACCGCGTATAGAAAACTTGATGTAGCTGACAACAAGCTGCCTTCGAACTCATTGAACCAACGGATTTGACCACAAAAAGGTCTATCCAGGAAAGTAAGTCAACAAAACCACAAAAATGAACTAGCTGATTGACTGAAGCAATGCAAGGAAAAAAATTTGCCAACGAAGATCGGGAAATGACAAATGAAACAAATTGATTTGATTTAATCAACAAATGCTGGGAATCAACAAAGGATTTGAGCGACGCAAGAGGTAAAAAAAAAATGCACACTCTGCGGCATGCTTTTTTGGGATTCAGGACAACCTTCTGAGATATGGTGGGATATATTTTGGACGACCATCCCAGCGATTCATCCTGGAAACTCTGCTGACATCATCTGCCAGTGTAGCGCCTTTTTTCAAACTGGAATGGAGAAGCCCTTCCCCAGTGGCCCTGCTATCCAAAACATAGGCCAACAATACACTGACGACTTAGGATGACGGAAAGAACATGGTACCGAAAAGATAGAAAAATGGTTGTCTCTTCCCAGGTTTGGTCGTTCACTTCACATGGTCGTCTCCCCATTTCAAAACCCCCTGACTGGATTTCAGACATCGCCCAGCAGGGCCCAGGGACAAGTCGTGCTCCACACTCAAATAACTTAGCAAATAACCTGGAACTCGCATGCACCTCTTCAATTCAGGTTGGTGCTTCCAAAGCACTGCCACCTCAAACTGGCATGACCTTGAATCGGGATGATAAGAATCTGCGTTGACACCACCAAGCCCTGCTATTCTACGCGTACCACCTCCAGGATGGGTCGAAAAATACCACCAACCCTTGAGTTCACTGTTTCTCAGCCTGTACAAGCTGTCGATCATTTGAACCGAACAGCTGTTCCGGTCTCCGCTGAAGGGCAAGGTTCAAATTCTTTGGGGGATTGTGTCTGATGCATGGGGATTCCCATCATGGATAATGAAATAAGAACGTTCAACCAAATAACTAGTAGAATGCCGATGAAAGCCGGTTGACTCCTTCTTGAATGGACTCTCAATGCATTCTCTCCAAAAATGGTCAAAACGGAAATCCCTCGAAATTCACAGAATTAAAAAACCTGAGACTTCAGAGCCTCACCCAAAAACTTCCCCTATGCCCCACGTTTTGCGGAGCTACTGAGCTACTCCGAAACGTGCCCGGCAATGTGCCGCCGAAGGTTTGGAAACATCGCCCGCCATCTGCCAAGTCTTTGGACAAAATGAAACCAATGCCCGAAAGGAAGTGACTCTAAAGATCGGGGAAACAAATGTCCTTGCCGCAATAAGATTGAAAGTGTTCCTCAAGTACAGCGGCTTCCCTGCTCCAAGTGTCGGACTACCATGACCAAAACACGGAAATTTCCAATCTGGCTACAAGAAAATCCTACTGCAAATAGGAGATTCATCTTCCCAGTCTGGTTTTCCAGCTTTCCAGGGGGCGGAACAGTCTGAATCTGGTAGACAAATGCCCGCAGTTTTTGGCCACCTTTCCAACTTTGCTGCTTCTTATGTTTTATACCCGTTTCTGTTGCTTCAATCTCAATTTCAGTCGCTTCAACTCTCCAATTTTGCTGGTTAAACCCAGTTGAACCCTTGTTTTTGGTGGTGAAAAAAACCCTGCGCCAGTGAAATCCCAGGTTTTCTGTGGACAAATGGGCGGAGGATTCTGCACCGGTGCCAGGCACCGACTTCGGTGGGCGCCTCAGGTGGTCCACTTTTTTGGAGTGGCTCTGAATGAAATCTGGCGATATTTAATACCAGCCAAAATGGGGTTTCAACCACCCAAAATGATGATATATAATTCATATAATTCAAATATATGTATAATCTAATACAGAAATTCTAACCACCCAAGATGGGGATTTGACCAAGCGGAATGAAAGCTTTGATCAACCAAAAAGCGAAAAGGGAATTACGTTTGTCCCATTCCGTCCTGTGGTTTAGTAAACGATTTTCCCCAATTGAATTACCATTCAACCGGGTTATACTCCATCTCCGGACAAACCCATTGAAGATCCTAAGAACGACCAAATTTATGTGATATTCAGTTCTGTGTCAACTATTCAATCTTCGGTTTACCCGAGTTTTGATCCAATATGTAGCATGAGCAACCAGAAGAAATGTGGTGTCACAAGTGTCCTAGCCATCAAATCACGATATGGTCACGTACAGGTTCCTGTGTGAATCAATGGAGGTGTACGTTTTGGGGCTGTTGGAGGTTGTGGGGGCCACCATATCCATAGGTGGGGGTTGTTATCATTTGGAAAATCCCCAATAGTTCGTTTACTGTTTCTTGGATCTTTATTAAAATGCCAATTCATGATAGGGGATCTTCCATTTGCCATGATTATCCTATCATATCCCATTGAATCCCTGCTTGTTGAAGGCTACATCCAACTACCAATTCTCGGGGCCACGGCTATCTGCCCCGACCATTCCCCCAGTGCCCAACAGCCAGGCCCCCCACCGAGCCAGCGCAGCGCTGCGCTTATGGCCTGGCGGAAAGAATCCCAGGATCGATGGGGATCTCGGAAGATTATCTATGGACTACCATGAATTCAATGTGGGAGAGATATCTATAACAGATATATAGACACCTGAAAGATTGATGGCTTTTAGATGCTTTTAGAATATATATATATATATATGATCATCTACGATCTATGTATTATACGTATACAGATGATCCAGCTATTGATCAAGCGATTCCAATCAATGTTAATATCTTTCGAGTCTATAGTTTTGTTCGGAATATCTCAGGTGGATGATTATCTATAGGTTTTGGATTATCAATAGATTCCCATCAATGGAGCCCACGCTGATGGAAACCTATGGTTTTTTCTTGTCGGACATTGGTCTCATGTTATATGCAAGGGTATGAGACCGGACCACCCGCAGACATGATTCTGTGAGCGAGCAGCTTTTCCTAGTGACTGTGATGTCGTCCACTGTCTTGTTTACAACTCCCTTTATGATGAGTAAATCATTGTTCATTGTTGTTATCTGTCGATATTGACATTGCTGATGGTGATGGTCATGGTGACGGTGACAACCTCAGAATGGAATATTCAATGATAGTGGCTCCCCAACTTGGTGGAAATATGGATTTTCCTACTCACTATTGGCAGGTGTTTTGACTCCAAATAGCTAGAAGCGGATCTACCCACTGGTTCAAAAAGGCATCCAGACTGTCCATACTCGATATGTGGGGTTTCCACGGAGCCTCAAAGACAAAGTCTGGAGTCCATGGTACTGTATCCATGCCTCTCATTTTTCTTACCAAGGGATCATTGCACCGTATTCAACCCATCCACTTATGACTCTTATAGTCAATATGTTGAAGGGGAAAAGGGAAGTCAAACACTTCGAGAAGCCAACCCATATGTGTGTCTAAAGCAGACCAAGGTTGTTTTTTCAAACTGTAAGATTCAGCATGGTTCATGATAGTGTTTCAAGGGTTTACCACATTGCACCAAGTATTCCTGGTGAGACTTGCAAGTTTGGAACCTCTATAACATCACTTTTTAGGAGGCAATAAATTCACCACGATTTCACCATTTCAAGTGATGCGTCACGTCTCCGTTAAATCATCGGTTAATCATGGTAAATCATGATTGAGTCACCATTTTTCTAGGAAAATCCTACATTCAAAAGTTCCACCACCAATTCTCAAAGAATTTTACCAACTTCGAGTGCCACCGCTTCACCCCTGCACAGAAACGCCGCCTCTGTGACAATTCACACGCTGGATCGCGGGGAGCCGGGGGCGCGCTCGGCGCCTGGCGCCACTTTGGACCATGGTGAAATCGGCCCCATCAGTTGGGATATGGTGCCCCTATAACTGTGGTTTATCCACTACCATAGCTAGGTGAACGCAAATAACTTGGTCAACCTTTGGGTTTATGAAGTAACTATAGTTGATAGGTTTCTAAACCAACTTATAGCTTAGGGGGCCTCACCTGGTAGATTGTAAATGTTTAAGGATCATGCGCCAGGGGTTAAACCAAAAGAAAGGGCCGTGAATTCAGTGAGGATTTTGTTGATGGTCAAATTGCGGGAAATAATACTTAGTCTTAACGGAAAGAAAGGGCCGGGAAATTCAGTAAGGATGTGTTCTGACCAACAAATTGTATAGAATGGCAGGGAAGGTATGTAACACCAATGAATTTATGGCGCACCCTAAATCCCAATGAAACATGGTGGCTAAACAATTGGCCGGGTGCCCAAAATCCCAAATGTGAAAGGAAATGTCAAAGCGTGTGATGTCTTGAGCCCCTGTTTTGAAAGGGGGCATCTCTAAATCCCAATCCAAAATGGGGATATGATATTGGGGAAATATCACACCAGAATGAGGTTCAACCGGCAAACCTGATATACTGTGATGGTGAAAAATGATGGAAAATATCAAGAAATGTATAGAAATGTGGGATATGACATCTCTGGAGAATCTGTAGTATCTTCCCCGCACTGACATAAAAGACGGTGATATCCTGGTAGAATGTAGTGAATCTATTCATTTTGAACTGGGAGTGAACGAAAAAGTGGGGAGTACTTGGGAACCTGAGGGAAATCCACCCATCGCATGGGTTTTCCCCAACATGTAATTATTCTCGGTCATGGAGATGTGGGAGGTACATGGCAATTCTTAAATACCCAGCAAAACAGTTACAGTACCCTTAGCTCTGTATTCTACCTTCCCATCAAAATTGTTCAAAATCATCTACCCTCTGGTACTCAATCAAGGCCAACTGGAAGATCCCCCCATTCAGTTCGATGATTTGCCATTAAGACCTCCGTTCACAGGAGACTTCCCACAGCCAGCCATGTTTGATTAGCCTATTGGATCCACGTTATATCACCATTAAATCCCGATCAAATGCCATTCAGATCCCATGAAACCCCCATTAAATCACGCCTGCTCCATCTGTCGGGCACGGCGCCGGTTCCATTGCCTGGTCATTCGAATGATGGGAGGTGTGTATTATACAAGAATTTAAGATCATCTGTGTATATACAATCTATTTGGATATGTAATGTGTATATATATATATATGCACGTATATATATATATATATACATACATATATCATATTTAAATACATGTGTGTATATATACATAGTTTTTAAATTCTATATAGATAAAGAATGATAAAGATATAGATTGAGGAAAACTCCGTACCAGTTCGGACTGGATCGGCCTCCCATGCCCGGCCGCCTGCGAGATGCCTTTCCTAAGACCAGCACCACAGGTACTGCGGCGAGGCAGAGAAGACCAATCACCTCAAATCACAGCTGGTGTCATGTCGTTCCAACGGATCTTAAAAAGACTAAGATGAATATGGCAAACCCATGGGTTTTCCAAGATTTTTTATGATCTATATGTCTCATAGATGTTTCATATCCTTTGACATATCTGAGGCATTCTCTATTCAAAAGTGTGCAAATTCGTCTAATGTTGGAGGAGACTGTCCAGAACTGGAGGATCGACCTACCTGTCGGGACCAGGCACAAAAAAACAAATTGAGAGATCGACCTAAAACAACAGGGGTGTTTATCTCCTCATGGAAATGAATCTAGAAGTTCAAAACCCCCCTTTTTTCTCCTGGATCATCCACTTTCAGATAGCTTTCCTAGATCTTCTCTGCTCATAACAAGAATCGAATCCATGAATGACCCAGGATAAACAACCAGCAAAACTGGTAAAGTCCATAGATGTGTCCAAAAGCGCGGGAGGGGACATAAAACAGGATGGTTGCCCCACTTCTAAACACACACCACAACTTGGTATTTTGCCAGTTAAACAATTTGGAAGCGTGCACACATAAGGGGGGGTTCAACAAAAAACGCGATCAAAACGCGAAGTCATCTACAAAGACAACAACCCCAAGAGCAGTCACTTGCAGAATTGTACGAGCTGCAACCCCTTGGAACCTTTCAAATCTAATCCAGTCGCCATCGTAAGATGGCCACCCGGTTACACAGCTTCAGCAAGCTCATACAAATTGAAAGGCTTGCAGTCGAGGCCTCTGATCTTCCACCCGTGGAAAGAGGATATAATTATAATATAACATAATATAACAACATATAACAATAAACCTTTCACCAAGAATTCCGCAACCAAAAAACCCACTCCAACAGAGTCAGGACAAATCACAGTCACAATTGATCTGGATAGTAGTCTATCACCAACCCCAAACCACAAGAACACGTCCTCACCAACACCAAACACCCCCCAAACAAAACCCCAGCTTAGTTTTGGATCATCTTGGATCTATTCAATCTATTCGTGACTTGGGGTCCCATACCTGGGGCTGGGGCTATCCAACTTTAGCCCAGTCGAGACACCCAGAACCAAGTCCAAGGGCGGCTGCCGGGTGGAAGACCGATCCTTCGGCCATGGACACATTCTGGCCACACTTTGGCTTTATAAACCTGTTTCATTGCTTCAACCCTTCAAACACCTTATGCATCCGGGTCACCCTGGGACTAGGGGAACCCAAAGCCTTCATCTTTACAGCTGTAGACCTTCGCATGCCCTCTGGTAGGATAGGCAATTGAAATTTCGAACTGGAACATCAGTTTGAAACAGCGGATACTACATGGCCATGCAGGTTTACCAGAGAATAGGACAAATGAGTTACCCACCAGTCATCCAGGAGACCCGCTATGTACCGAACCAACCTGTGAGAGCCGAAGTCGTAGGTCACTGGAAACTTGCCTCAGGGGATGCTGCCAAAACAGCTTGCAATGTGCAACTGATTGCTTTTGATCGGCCAATCCACGGAATTCATGGATCGGCTGTCATTTGACGATGTTACCCTAGATGAACGGTTAAGACTCAAGATGACATAGGGGCTGTTCAGGCAACCACAAATGACAATTGGTGGAAAGTGTGGAATGATAAAACGACTCCTAAAACTGTATGTCCAGTATCACTCTTTACGGTAGTTTCACTAGCCTGACGGCTGTTCACCAATGTTCCTCATATTTCTTCTACAAAAAGACCTTTGGCAAGGATTGCTCCCTGGTCAACCACCACTTCAAGTGATGTCTAACCCCCCAAAACAAGGTTACAGTTTCGGGAGATCCCTATCCAAGCCCCATCCTCATCCCCCAGGCCCATCTCAGTTTCCGAGGTTCGGTGGAAGACATCTCCCAGAATCCACGTCCTTGATCAAATGAAAAAAGGCCAGGGAAGATCTGGGCTATCTGCTGGTTTAATGTACCTAAAACAGGAAATGCCATACCCCAAGAAGGGGGTTGATGGTTATTTCTTACCACATTATGCTGATGAAAGGGCTTCAAAAAGGATATCTATTCAGTGGCAAATGATACTTGCTGTCTGATTTATAATGTCGCAGAAAGATGGAGAATGAATAGGACCGAAGTTTACTACAGCAACAGGAGTCCCCCAAATAGATATCAATCCGATTTAAAACCCCTGCTCAAAGTGTTTTTCAATGAATGATGTTTACCAGTTTTCACCCATCTGATCTCAAAAATACAAAAAAAACTGTTGCAGTAGAACATATTAGAATGTTTATTCCATGCATGAAACTTTCGATGATAATCTTAGCCTTCCTAGATCTTCCTAGATGAAAATTATACTCCATCCAGGAAGGTTTCTTGATGTTTGATCTCCACAATCCCACGTTCATCTTGTACTTTGGATGTGCAGCCCACTTCGGATTCACAGGATGCATGGCAAATAACTCTATGACCCAGCAACAAAAACCTAGAGTCTTCACACCCCAGTCTGAAGAGGATTCATGGCTAATAACTATCACCCAGGGAAAAAAAATAGAGTATCTATATATATATATATACCCCACTTAGATATAGTCACTATAGTCAGAGTTATAACATTTTACAACACTTCCAATGCCTGGCTCCCAACACAGCTGGAACGCATCGCCACCAAGGCACCGTTCCTCACGCGCCTGGACACACAACTGGCAGCCGCCTAGGCGCTGGAAGCCGTAGTCCTCTCCTCAGAAATGGTGGTTTCCATGGGGGTACCCAAGTGCTGGATGGTTTATTTCATGGAAAATCCCTTAGAAAAATGTGATGATTCCAGGGGTACCCCCATGACTTAGGAAACCTCAAAATGGTGGATCGAAATGATCTAGCCAGCAAACATCATGGGTTTGGCAACATGAAGTTGTTCTTTGTTGAAGCAACAATGGCGGGATGATCATTCGAGGCTTACCCGACAAAAATGGTGATACTGATACCAGGCACCAGTGACTCGATCCCAGCCCCAGATGGTCATCCCGTGTCATCCCGAAACGTACTGTGTAGTCGACAGAAATTCCAAGCGCATGGACTATATATGCTGTAATCTTCCTGAAACCTGTCAGTATAATCCCGAATAACCAACGATCATTCAACCATCATTTGTAGGTGACATCCCCTTTCTTGGAGATTGACTTCGACATTGACAGCTCAGTTTTTGCTGCTTCACATTCCCATTTCGAACGAGTACATGGTACCCCTCTACAACCATCATTTCCGGTTTCTATGTACAATTTGTTCAAGGTAAATCACATTCTTGTGGCCTCATGCCCCCACTTCTATACCTATATATATATATATAACCATTGCCGAATGTTGGTGAACTGTGCATTACCTGGACCTGTCACAGCCTCAGACTTTGCTCAGCTCTGGACCTGTCAGAACATAATCCTGGCATCGTGGCAGAAGACACGCTGGATCTGTCATCTGTTTGTAGGTTTTTTTACATTTGGATATTATATGTTCTACATTTCATATATACCCTTCATAAATGAAGGTCTCACCAGAGCCTCACAAAAGCAAACAATCCTGGTCGGAATGTTTCAGCTCATGCTTCAAAGGCTACCAGTTCACAACATTGCGGTAAACCCCAAAAAAAAAAAACCATCCCTAATATCACTATTTTTATGGGTAGCAGTAACCATCATCCCCAAATGGCAGGACTTCCATGTCGACCTGGGCCCCGCCTGGCCACCAAGTGTCAGGCTGAGGGTCGGCAGGGCACTGCAGCGAGCATCATGCTGTTGCGCCTGCGTCAGAAACGGATGGGAAACCCATCTTTCGAAGTTGCCACCAACAGCAGGAAGAGGTTCCCTAGGAAAACGATGACTGCAAAATACTGAAAATGGGGATATGATTCATGTGATGACAAAGTGGCCAATGTTCAAGGGTTTCTTTTCCCGTGGTCTTGCAAGTCAACCAGGAGGATGATTGAACTCCAAGAGAGGGGAGCCATTTTTGGCCCAAACCATTGGTGTCAGCACAGCCAGATCTGTGCATCACAGGTTTCATCTACCAGGGATGATTGGGATTTGCTGTCATTTGGAGGGTTGTTTCAAACCCGTGTTCCAACAAAATCATGCGAATTCCCCACTGGCCCAACAAAGCCATTCTTAACCTTCAGATTTCCACTAAAAATCGCAAACTCATACCAAAAAGCTGAAAATAATGCCAAGCTCATGTTTTCCCATAATTTTCAGACAACCCCGTTCACCATGGTGTCTTGAAATTCCAATGACTTGGTTTCAGTCCCCATTTCTGATATATCACTATCGAAGCCCAGAATCCCGCTCTGTTTTTTCTGCCCAAATGGTTAGTTAGTTCTTTACGTCACAAAAATGGAGGTTTCCTAAAAGGGGGGGGTACCCCTAAATCATCCATTTTAATGGGATTTTCCCTTAGAAACCATCATTTGGGGGTACCCCCATTGATGGAAACCCCCAAATGGTGCATATCAATTGATCAAGAAAGGCGCGCACCTGGCGCACGGCATCGTAGAAGAGGCTGGCATCTTTGGTCGGCAACACCAAACAGCTGGAGCCGCTGTCCATCAGACCTGTGCCATCCATGACAACTGCTTGGAGCAATCGCACTCAGTGGCAAATCCTTTAAGGAATCAGCAACCATCGTTGTATTCCCATGAATTGACAAGTATAAATCATTGGATAGATAAATGATGGGACAAATTAATACTCAGAGTTAGAAATGAATTATGTAATTGTAACTATGGTTGGTCACCATAGTTATAATCCACTTGTGATTGTGATACCCCCCTTTGGGGACTTCCTAACCAGGGTTGACAACCACTTGCTGAACAGGATTACCCAAAGGTGATTCTGTTTTGGGTTTACCACGTCCATTATCCCCATGTTTTTGTTGAAGTTAAATCCCTGTATTGAATATCTCAAAATTTACGGGTTCAACCTCTATTCTCATTTTGTTGATTAGATCCCCATCGTATCCCAAATTTCAAGTTCAATCCCTACTACCCGCCTAGTACCACGACCACCACCACCACCACTCCTCCTCCTCCTACCAGCAATCCTACTACTACTGGGTTCATATGCACCAAATTTTCCGCCGCGCACCTACGCGTCCCGTCAATCTGGTGCCGCCGAAGGAGATGCGATCCATGGAGATGGCCCAGAAGCGATATGCAGCTTCGCCTCCGCAGCAGAAGTGGAGATGTTTCACCAATAGGTGGTACGTTTACCATTCCCAAATGGGTGGTTTATGGTATTGCTTTACCAACATTTTAGTTTGAATCTATACTAGCAAAAATTGGAATATAGTGAAGCATATTTGGGATATAATTTAGAAAGTTTAGACATATGACATATGTAGCATGTGTTTTCTCGTGACTTCCGAGCGAGGTTACAGTTTACAGTACAGTAAATTGCTGGCACCTGGGGATTGCTGATGGTGGGAAACGTGGATAAGCATCCACCATTTGGTGACCTGTTTGGGAAACCTGACCACCATTGTGGGCATGGATACCCCACAGCCATGCAGGACAGGTGCCAACGCCTGCATCGTTGTCCTTCATCACGTCTAGCCACCTGCAACTGTATAAGAACAGCACACTTCAGCTCAATCCTTGGGTGGATGGAACAAAACATGTATAGAACTTCCACCATCTGGGCTTGGGTCAGCACCAAAATCCTGGCATCGTCAGTGGTTCAGCTTCCCACACTAAAAAAATAGAATCCGCGCGTTAGCCTGGTAATGTCAACCCCCAGAATTGTTAAACCCGGACCCTGACTATTGGTTGGGGGTTACCCCAAAATATGGATAAACTATTGTTATACCATTGAAACTGGTACTCATATGAATAAACTGGAGGGTTACCAAAATCCTGCTTTAACATTATCGCCCAGTATATAGTAATCACCCAAGGCATCCATTACATCACCAGGAGTGCAGGAGTGACAGCACCTGATCCCAGATGGATATCGATCCATTGGCACCGCTCCAAAGACAAGTTCACCAGGCAGGAAAGAGAAGACCTGCACCAGTTCGCCACGCGCCATGGCAGGTGAGGGAAATCCAAAATAAGGATTGACCAACGTGATTTAACCAGCAAAAAAAGGTTCGAATCCCAACCAATTGTGTAAAAAGGGAGAATTTGATGGATTTTCATTAAGCATTGTGCCCATGGGGTGTTTAGTGTCAAACTTTGGGGTGGACAGTTTTGAGCCAGGCCTGGTCATACCCACATGTTGGCTGAAGGTCAAGTTTGTGATACCCTTTCCACATCCCAACAACCAAAAAAATATGTCCAATTCTGGGAGATTTGTCTTGAAGCATGTTTTTGGGTGTTTCATTGTTGACCCTCATCCATTTGACCTTCAAATGCGGGGAGACTTCACACCCCAATAGGTCTTTTGCGAGAAAGATGAAATGGAAGCCAAAAATGGTATTCAATGATCCGGTGAGTGGTCTGGGTATCTTCCAAAATATCACATCCAAAATCCGCCGTCCCCAGCCATCAGCTAGGGGGAGCGCGCCCGAGAAAAAGTGCTGTCCGCAGGTGGCCAACAAAACTTTTCTTCATGTTTGTTGGCTTGAAACCATCAATNCCCCAGCCATCAGCTAGGGGGAGCGCGCCCGAGAAAAAGTGCTGTCCGCAGGTGGCCAACAAAACTTTTCTTCATGTTTGTTGGCTTGAAACCATCAATTTTTCTAGGGTTCCGAAGGTGACGTTAGACAGTGGGGCTGTGGCCTGGATGGCCCACTAAAACCTTCAGCTG
>BGPT01002974.1:61784-88260 GCA_003297045.1 Symbiodinium sp. clade C Y103
AACTACAACTACAAGTACATCTACAACTACCACAACAACAACAACAACAACAACAACAACAACAACAACAACAACAACAACAACAACAACAACAACAACAACAACTTTGGCAGCCCATAATCACAATGAAATGAAAGTGGAAGAAATGTTGCAATTGCCGTTGGATTTCGATGGTGTGACGGCTTTGTCCTACGCTTCCGAAGCAGGAGCAGTGGAGATTGTTGGTTTGTTACTCGAAGCGAGGGCGGATGTAGAGAGGCTGGGGCCTGAAAGGAGGACGCCGTTGGCGCTCGCAGCCCGATGCGGCAACGATGCCGTGGTGCAGCTGTTGTTGGAAACAGCTGCATCGGCAGACAGCAGAGATGTGCACGAGCAAACTGCGTTGCATTTCGCTGCGGCATCGAAGTTTTGCCGAGTTGTTACACTGTTGCTCGATCATCGCGCAGTGGTGAACCAAAGTGATGAGTGGGGTCAGACCCCTTTGCTTTTGGCGGTGCAAGAAAATGATATAACCATTTGCAGGTTGTTACTGGATGCCCTGTGGCGAACCAAGCTGATATGTGGGGTGTGACACCTTTGGTGGCAGCAGCGGACGAAAATAACGAAACCATTGGCAAGATGTTATTGGATGCCAACGCACATGTGGCAGCGGCGGATTCTGAAGGTGACACTGCGTTGCATGTGGCGACCCGTAGCCACTGCTTGTCCTTTGTGACGCTCTTGGTCGAGCATCGTGCTTCTCCGTGCATAAAGAACAACATCGGCCTCGATGCACTGCAGATTGCCTTTGACAACAACCATTTCGAACTGTGGCGACTCTTGCGCAGAAGTCTCATGCCGCGGTAGCACGCCTTGATTTTTTTTAGCTCGTGTTTGGATTTTATGACAGCACGATGACATCCGATTCGTGTCTGTATTTGCTGACTGCACGGATTGGCTCACGTCGTGATGCACGGTTTCACCTTCGTGTGTGTTTCTTCTGACCGCACGGAGCCGCTGCAGTTGCCCGCGCTCGCATGTGTCTTTTCTGGCCGTGCAGGGCGATGCCGAATGGTGTGCCAATGCAGCAAAAAAATCTGTTCCGTGATGTTGTTGGGGTCATTTTTAACATAAAGGGAAAGCCACGGACCGTAAGTCGTGATTCTATTTCAAAAAGATTCTGTTTCTTCTGATTTGTGGTTAATTTCTCCAAAGACTTCTACGCTATGAACCTTTGAGACCCCTAGTGCGGAGTCATAGGTTGTGGATCTCATGCCAAGCATGTTTTGGTTATTGTTGAATCATAAATTCCGGGTTTATCGCTGTTATGTAAAGACGCTGTTCGCTATGGGTAAAAGCATTGTTATGTGTAGCATTCGTATGACTCACATGCGGATGCAAGATTCTGTTGTGATTACATGTTTAGGTTCGTTCGCATGATTGTGCAACAAGGACTTCGACATGAAGTATCAACAGGTCAAGTAATGGTGTCATTTTAATTTCCTTGTTGACGTTCCAGATGACACTAACTCAAAACGAAATGTAGGTCAATCGTGAGTTCCACACGGTGCAGATTTCAGTAAGTCGCACCTACTGTTTCTTACATCTCCATGTCTTTGTTCTGACAGGTTGTTCAAAAAAAATACACCGCTTACTGTGCACTCTTGGGGGCCGTAAGCTGGACTCTGTTGTGTTTCGCACGGGGTTTACGGTATCATGGAAAGGTCTTTGCCACGCGAATTGCATTCGGTCTAACGCCGCTCTGCCCAACGCGTCATATGGTCGACCAACTTCGTCCATGCAAAGAAACACAAACACATGTCACTTTACATCCTTTCATGTCACTTGTCATTCTTACGCAATTACTTTTTGTTTTAGAATCCTTTTTGTTGGATCCATTTTCCACCAAAAAAATCCACACTCTATATGCTCACGAGTCACCAATAGAACAACTTGTGATAGTGTGTCTTTTCTGACCGCTGTCCATCGCCATGGATGTATGCTATTTTGCGTCTGGTGAGCTTGTCGTTTCTTTGCCAAACGATGTGGTTGAAGGAAAGGATGCAAGGTGGCTGAAGGGCGGCATCGCAGCCGCAACTGGCATATCGCGATTTCGACAAAGATTGTTTGTGGAAGAGACATTGCTCGGAGATGATCACACCTTCACTTGTGTCGATGGCCCGCTGGTGGTGAAGCTGGTGATTTTACCATTTGTGCCGTGTGATTCGATACGGTTTAATCACTTGGTTAATGCAGCCTGTTTTCACTATGACATGAAAGTGGAAGAGATGTTGCAATTGCCTTTGGATCCAAACGACAACGACTTCGCTGATTGGACGCCTTTGTGTGCGGCTGCCAAAGCAGGAGCGATGAAGATTGTTGGTTTGTTACTGGAGGCGAAAGCCGATGTCGATCGACCGGGGCGGGCGAGGAAGACGCCGTTGATGTTCGCAGCCATGGGCGGCCACGATACCGTGGTGCAGCTGTTGCTGGAATCATCTGCATCGGCAGGCAGCGGCGATGCGCAGCAGCAAACTGCGTTGCACTTCGCTGCGGGTCACAAAGTGAACCGATCAGCGCGGGTTGTTACACTGTTGCTCGATCACCGCGCAGTGGTGAACCAAAGTGATAAGTGATAAGTGTGGTTTCACCCCTTTGCTTTTGGCAGCGGAACAAAATGATAGATCCATCTGCAGGTTGTTATTGGATGCCCGTGCTGCGGCGAACCAAGCTGATGCGTATGGTGTGACACCTTTGGTGGTGGCAGCGGTCGAAAATAACCAAATCATTGGCAAGATGTTACTGGATGCCAACGCAAATGTGGCAGCAGCGTGTCGCAATGGTGACACTGCGTTGCATGTGGCGACCCGTCACTACGACTTCTTCTTTGTTAGGCTCTTGGTCGAGCATCGTGCTTCTCCGTGCATAAAGAACGACATCGGTCTCGATGCACTGCAGATTGCCTTTAACAACAGCCAGGTCCACCTGTGGCAACTCTTGTACAATAGTCTTCTGCCGTGATAGCACGCTTTCTTTTTTGTGTTGTTCGTGTTTGTTTTTTATGACAGCACGATGACATCCGGTTCGCGTGTGTTTTTTCTGACCGCACGGATCGGCCCACGCCGTACCTGGAATCGATTGTGTCCGCATTTTCTGACCGCATGAAAGACAAAGCTGTTTTTCACCTTCGTGTGTGTTTTGTCAGGCGGCATGAAGACGCTGCAGTTGTTGTCCGCTCTCGCATGTGTCTCTTCTGACCGTGCTGGTGGTCGCCGTGGATGCAATGCAACTGCTGTAAAACATTGATGCGGGTTCGTGGGTGTCACGGGTGACGTGGATGGGAACCCCCGGAAATTAATTCATGATTTTGTCTCCTGGATAGATAGATGGGTAGAGAGATGGCTGGGTACATAGATAAATAGATAGACAGACAGACAGATAGATAGATAGAGGAGGAAAAAGATAGACAGACAGATGGATGGATGAACGAATGGAAAAATTGAAAGCTAGACCGTGTAATCGAAGGAAGTTTAGANGGAGGAAAAAGATAGACAGACAGATGGATGGATGAACGAATGGAAAAATTGAAAGCTAGACCGTGTAATCGAAGGAAGTTTAGAAGCTACTCAAGTTGGCACGAAGCCGTCAGCTGCACACTCAACGTTCCATTTTTGAAGGAAGCCTCGCAGAACTGCTTCGTTTTTGATGTTGTCCACGTGGAAAATGGAGAAAGTCTCGCAGATTTGCTTTGTTTCGGAATGTTACACGACAACTACAATTACAACTACAAGAGTTACAACTACAACTTCAACTACATGACAACTACAGCTACAAGTAGTCGGTTAGTCGGTTACTCCGTTCGTCAGTTAGTCGGTTAGTCCGTTAGTCAGTTAGTCACTTAGTCAGTTAGTCAGTTAGTCAGATAGTGACTTAGTCAGTTAGTCAGTTAGTCAGTTGGTTAGTTAGTTAGTTAGTTAGTTAGTTAGTCAATCAGTCAGTCAGTTCGTCAGTTAGTCAGTTAGTTTGGCAGGCAGATAGATAGACAGATAGATAGGCCGACGCTCCAACCACCTTTTGATCAGTCAGTGGATCTGCTCTGCCATCCATGACTCACAACAACGAACCTCTCCTATAGGTTTGCCATTTTTGAAACTTCCGCCACCGCCTTGTGCGGTACTACTGGTATGGAAAATGAAAGATAGTGAAATTCGCCCACCCAGCAGCAGTCAATTTAGTGAAAAGCTTTAAGAATTGGAAACCATTAAGCTATAACCGAACTGCACGTGGTGCTACTAAGCATGCAAGCTAGATTGCACCCAACCCATCTGCATTCCTGAGAATTCCTGCCGTTTTGTACCAAAAATGACCAGCCTTCCGTGGCTCCAGTGCTACCGATCCGTGCTGCCCCGACTTCATGGAATCGCAGTTGATGCATTCCTCCGAGGGCACCCACAGGTTGGCGGAGCCTGCGGGACCACATCCCTGCTGTCGGAAAGTAAAGAAAGACTCAAACCACCAAAAACTGCTAGTGAGCTAGTGTTTTCCAACTCAAAACAGAGTTGAAGTTGGTTGAACCAAACAAAACCACAAACCTCTTAACCAGCGGCGAGTTCTTGGCCACTCTGGCCCCCGCCTGTGTCAAAGACCACCCGGAATTGCTGAGCAGGTCGACCCAGAGCAATCACACCTCAGGGAGGTTCAGCTTGCTGAGAGAGGACATATCCATAGAGAGTGGATCCACATCAGTTTCATGCTGTGGATATAGAAAAGTTTCAAATAGAAAAAGAAAAACATTGCTACTCCACTGCTGCTACTCACATGCTGTCGACTCCATGCTGGCAGCCGGGGTGCCATAGAAGATGACATCGTCCTCGTTCTTGATATCGATCTGAGAATCGCAAGGGCACGAATCGAGCCGTGGAAAATGCTGAGATGATCGGACTCTCATGATGTTCCCTGGATCACACTTTTTTGTTTCAGGGTAAATCCACACGGACCCTGCCAGCGATTCTTGCAGGTTTTACCCAACTATACGTACCCACATCGCGACGGTCAAACCATGGGGTTGGTCCACAATCGGGATTCCAAACATCTTGGCTATATCAGCCCCTATTACTCTGAATGGGGGTAGGGCAATACCCATCTGTGGGGACATATGCGCATGGCTCGGCAATGGGATACCAATAGACCCATAGGTCTTATTGTGTTTCTTGCGGCAAACCATCATCAACCATCGATTTGAGGGTGATAATCTTTCCTGGGTAAATTCCCCTTAGATTCCCGTCATTGCTGGTTTTACTGTATCACTGTCTTTCAATAGAGATTTGAGCCATGTCCCATCCACCCTGTTGTGACGTATCCACTCCCCCAGGTTTGGTACACCTCCGCAGGGAAGGTGGCCTTTTGTGCAAGGCGCATGTACCTGTGAGGATGGGTCGATTTTTTGCTCTTCTTGGATTGTTGAGACAGGATTGAATTAGAAAGTCAGCAAAACCGGAGAATCTTGGTGTGCTGGTGGCTTCTACCCATCCCCATGTGTTGTTTGTCCAACCAATTTTGGATGTTTGATCTGCCACGTTGCTTTGTCCAAAGAGCGGTTTTACCCCCAATTTGCGTTTCAATTTCCAAAAGTGATGATGATCTCCTCAAATTGGGGTAAGTACACCATTGTTCAAACAAACCCTTCTTGCTGACTGGAACCCAACTGTCACTGACTCTGCAGGCCCACCTGTTCATGAAGCGCTCATGCACATGCTGGCGATTGCGTCCTGCAAAGGTGGATGTGTGTTTCGCATTTTGCAGCTTTTGGTGCCCCCAAAAGAAACTGGTCACTATACTTTCAGGGGATTGCTTTTGAGAATATTACATATATTATGGGTGTATATAATATATATATATATACCAGGATTTCCTCTTTCAAGGAACCCAAGACTTCGGTCAGTTTGTTTTTGGGAGTGAGTTTTTGGACTGTTGGGAATCTATTTGGGGAGACTTTGGACTGTGCAAATATTGGGAACCAACACAAGGTTCACCCACGAAATGTTTCTTGCCATCAGTTTATTTGACATCTCCTGACATGTTTTTCCTGTGATTTTTTTCCAAGTTCACGGTGCCACTGGAAGTTTGGGTTGAGGGCAACATTCATTCCGTTGTACATGCAGTGCCTGCCAAGGGGTGTGGTGCTGGCGCCCGCATGATCGGTAGTGATAGCACCACAGCTTCTGGGGTCATCCTCAGGCCAAAGCAAGTTGTCACCAGACCGGCAAAAGGCCTGGGGCCCAACCCATAGTCTCCACTGCTGCATGTAATCCCCTATATTGTGACGGTCTGATCTGTTTGAAACATGAAAGGAATAAAATATGTAAACGTCCAAGTCCATGCTTTTCTCAGGCTGGATAAACCAGCAGTAGACATGACCAACCTTCTGAACGCAGCAATCTAATCCATTTGGGCATTGCAACAGACAGACGAGAAGCAGCTTCGCATTTCCGCCACCTAGCCACGTTTCGGCAACACTTCACACATTGCAGTCGGTTGCAGGGACCAAAAAAGACTGCGAAAGAATCAAAGTGCGCAAGCCCTGGGATAGAAGTTATGATTTGCAACATGACTGACCAACGTCGCACAATCATACAAGCACTGCACATTTATAAATTTATATCCAATAAACTTGACTCGGAACTGATTTTGCAAAGCTTTGAGGGAGCCTGCTCTACAACAACCACACAACACCATGAGCCAAAAGACATCAGGCAGCAGGCAACTTTTTTCTTCAACCAATGCCATTCTGTTGATGGTGAATCTTGACGTCACCCACAGGGCCCTGTCTCAAAAGAAGCGTCACAGACCCAAACTCACGCCAGATAGTGGCCTACAACATTAAAAACTAAATGCCTGCAGAAGTACACCAGGGTTGTGCCTTCCAAAGACACTTCAAAGGCAGAAGCGCACTGCGCTTCTGAAACTTTGTAAGCATCACTCGATATGGTCTTTGTCATATTCATCCAGGCATCGCATTGGTCAGTCAAGGGACCAACCGCTTTGCCCAACTCACGATTCTGGATTGCATCAATGTAGGCAATGAAGCGTTCATCTCCCAACATTTGTTGGGTATCGAATACTTCGACGAGTAGGCTTGCAGTTGCGTGTTCCACATGAACTGCTCGCCGGCTGCCATCCATTTGCACTTCCACCGATCTGAGAAATGACCTACATCTGTTCTTGGTGAGGTATGCCCCCAGTTCACCAGAGCTTGCCACCAATAGCTGCTCCTTGCACCAACTGTGGGCCTCGCAAGAGAAGACATCATTCAGGATCGAACCATTGGCAAAAGCAGACCTGTCTTTTACGGTGTCATCACGTTGTGGTCTGCAACCCTGGAGCCGTTGTCCTACTACACACAACCGCATTATGACATAGTGCGGATGATGCGCCGCTACAATAAATTAAATTGCCTCGTCTGTGATGAATGACTGAATGATTGACCTCATGCTGGCTTTCTGTAAGTTTCCTTCGTCCCCGTTTCTGTACCAAAAAAAATGCATTTCCTGCCCTTGATATACAAAACCTGCACAAATCCGGTGTTTCTCACACATTTCCTCACTGTGAGCCTGATGTAGTGAATGAAGACACAATTGAGTGTTGAGTAGTGGTGAAGAATTAGTGAATGAATGTCGACTGCTAGCATCCGAGCACCGGCTGCTTGAGTGCCTGCCTATACACCATACCATCACCTTGCTACCGTGCCTGGATAACTTCCTTGAGAATCTGCTCCCAGTCTCCGTCTTCGCAGCTGACGATCTCTGTCCCGTCGGGCACGGACATATAGTCCCCCCCTTCCTGGTGCAAACTTCTGTTCCATCGATAGATGCTGGAGGCGGCCAAACACTGAACCTGCGGTTGCCTTCCTTGGTTTCAATGGACTTGATCACGTGTGATGAAATGTGCATGTTGGCTATCTTCTGAGGTAGAGTGAAGCTTGTGTCCGTGAAGAAGCCGTAGACTCTGCCTTCATATTTGACTGCCTGGAGAATCAAATGGCGAATTCCTTCATCAGTGGGCTGCACCACTCGCTCATGCATGCGGTGTCGGTGTTCGAATAATTGCATGATTTCGTTGGGCAGATTTTTTGCACTCTTCTGACCATGGATGTATTCTGTCCACTTGCCCTCTGGCACTCCGCAAATGAGACTATTCCCAATCTTCATGGAAACAGACGTATCAAGAAATGTTGCAATGTCATTGCCATACTTGTGAGCTGTGTGCTGTTCATGCCTTTCAGCCCCAGGCTTGGGTGTTTTGAACTGCGCCAACTGCTTCTTGATGTAGTTGATGCCCATCTTGAGGCTTGAAGTCTGATCTTGAGGTCCAGCTTGGATGACATCTGCTTTGCAACTATTTGAGTTTGCTATCGGAGAAGTCATGCTCATGTTGTTGTCAATTGGTTTCAAATCAATGTAGACCACCGCGGCAGGGCCTTTTTGCCTCGCTGATTGAAGCAAGCTTTTGACACAATCTGTCCTGGAAATGATCACACGATCACCATCATCGTCTTGGTAGCCCGCCTCGTAGCCAGTGTCTGAAAACCTCAACCACTTCAAGCAATCAGGAAAGGTCTGAGTTTGCCAGTTCCACAAGTGAATCTTAGGGTCCGTTTCATCAGGCACCGCCGCTCGCAACTTGATCTTTCGCGCCCTCATCTTTCAGCAGGCGTTGGATGACCTGGGAAAGTTCAAGGTTGAAGTTGACAGTGCCTCGATTGAAGCATAGCTTTGCTCGTACCGGCGCATGCTTTCGAATGAGCTGGTTGACATGCTGCATGGCCTCCCCAAAGCTACCGCAGGCTGACAACTGAGTCCTCGCAAGCGCGCAAGTGAAGCCACGAAGCTAGGCAGGAAGGACTGCTCTCAAGCCGAATGCCACAGTCCAATGCTGCGCACCATACCCTGTGCATCCAACTTATAACTACGGCAAGAGAAAGCTCATGAATGGAAACCGTGTGAAGGACACGCACAAGATGAAGCACGCACCGCCGAGTTCCAGGTTGGACTTTCATTTTACTTATGATCATGATCAAGAAACACACAGCAATATGCCCCACGTGCCTGTGAAGAATCTACCCACCACCGTTGCCACGAGCCCAATGCAGCAAGCACCGAGGAATCCTGCACATTGTTGGTAGTTGTTCATAAATATCTGCTTGTCATTGCTTATAGATCGCTTTATGATATCACTCCAATTTGGTGTACCCAAACAAGCATGGTTACTACAAAGTTGCGCTCCAAGTGCAATGCACCTTCTGATTCATACCTGGCATTGATATTTGCTTGATTGTGAAGAAAGATCCAAAACACTAAATCCCCTACAAGTCCACTCAAGGATTCAGACGTGTCCAGCTCCTGGCTGAACAATGCCCTAAATGAAGCCTACAAAATTCTGTGGTTTCCACCCCAAGAAGAATAGATCTTCTTGCTGTCACCATGCATAAGTGGTGAACCTTCACCTTCGGCAACACCACTGTCACCCCTACACCGAAGTACTGATACATGCACGTATGTGTATATGTGCACGTTTGGTCACGTCACAATCTCATACAAAAACTGGAATTGGGATCATCATCCCAGGCCACCTGCAAGAGCACCCACCAGCAACAGCACTCGGGCACTGCGTACACGCGCAGGATCAGCGTCCTGCGGCTGCCCAAAAGCAGTGCTTGGTCAAGCAATAGTTTAAACAACCAAACATTGGTCCTTTACTCAGCAAGAATTTAATTTTTGTCAACCAATAGTGCTTTACAGTTTCAAATCACATCCCATCCCCGGATGGTTTCATCTAATGGTGTAAGTCATCACTTTTTTGGATTGACCCACTGTCACTCATTCATCAACCAAAGTTTCTGATCCAGGACTGACATTCCAGTTAACAGAGGCCAAATCCCTCATGAAAGTTCCTATTCCTGATCATTGTTCGGGAGTTCCAGACATCTGGAGCAAAAGAAAGGGCCCGTAAATGCTATTTTCGGGATGTTTCGGTAAGTGCCCGGCAGTGAATCCATCTAGGCACATGTAGCCAAGGCCCACTGTAGGAACTACCACACGGTGGTATAACTCCCTATCCACACTAAATATGATTCCAGGGTAGTCCACACCTACGTAATACCCAAGTATGCACCATTCTCACTGGTTGATGTTCCAGTGCTGGTTGCATGTGGTACTTATGTATGCATACTTATACACATATACGTACACGTACGCTTACACGTACACGTACACGTACACGACCACTTAGACATACACAAATCCGTAAACATACTATATATATATACATATACATACATACATATACATCGTATTCATCATTCATCATATACATTTTGTATCATCACAGCATCAAACCATTGGGTCAACGACACACAGCGTCCTGGGAAGGGTGGCGCAGCTGCCTGAACCGAGGAATGATTGACAAGACCACGCCCAAGACCACTGGCTTGTGAGCTCAGATTGTTTGATAGATAGATTGAGTGAGTGAGTGATCGATGAAAAGATGGATGAATGGATGAATTGATGAATTGATGAAGGGTTGTGTGTAGCGACAGACCAACATCAGAAAATCTTCAATAGGAAAATATACAGTATTTCAGAATGTGTCCAAAACTGAGGGATGACCCAACACTAGCTTCATTTCCCAAAAATCGTGGATTGCTGTGTCGCCAGCCTCAAGGACTCCATTGCACCGCGCATGGCTCCGATCTACAGGCACTGAGAAGTCGCTGAATGAGTCGCTGAATCAGCTGGAAAAAGACTGGCTACAGGTATGGACATCTACTGAGTCATCGTTTTGATGTTCATGTCTTGTGTGACATTAAACAACAGTGTCGACTTGCTGACTTAACAGTACCGAAATGGCTCCGGCGGGTGTCACAAGGTCAGGACGCTGAGTTGAGTACGGCCCGATGTCCACATTTTTGGAGGGGATAAAAACATATAAAAACACTGTTTATAGACCAAGGCCTACGAAATATTGCAACTGTATGCAACCTTGTTTGTGAATTGCACTCATCATCCAGCTTGATATCTGCATAATGATGATCATCTATATGTCTGTGTGTTTTGTATGCGTGCCTTATGTGTATGTATATATATATATATACACATGTGTACGTATGACCTCCCTACAAATCACAAGATGACATCATCCTCAACCAGCCAACCAATATCAACCAATCATCCATTGGCCCCCACTGGGCGACCCCGCGAGTGACAAACCCAGATGGGGCTGCCAGCAGGCGGCTGCTCATAGCATCTGATGTGGCCAGCATTGAAACTGTTAAGGGAAAACATGCAAAAAGTATCAAGAAGTGGTAAATCCACATAGAAAGCTCCATTTGGGGATGGTTTATACCACCCATTTCTGGGAAATTGGGGGTGGTTTGTTGTTGGCTTTACCACATTGTGAGGCATGGTTCTGTACGGTGTGCGATTTTGGGCCAAAGTACTCAGGTCTGGAAGGAGAATCCCCATTGTTGAGTTGTATCGCAACACGGGTTTGTCTCAAAATGGACAATACCCCAAAAATTGCCATGTTTACAGGTGCAATGACAACAAACCGCAAGTCTTTCGGTTTCGAATTGTGAGAGAACCCGATATTAGGGGATGACTCCAAAGAGGAGTACCACTGGTCCCGCAACATTCTTCATGTTTGGTATTTACCCATCCCAAACTGAGCCGCACCAATTGTTACACGGTCTGAAAATGGCTCCAGGTTTGAGATACTCAGTTCAACACTTTGCCAGACTCCAGCTGAGTAGATCTTTCCAGCCAGAATTTGAAGCATTTCCAGATCCTGATACCCACACTGATCCAAGAAATCGAATTAACGGCCGTTCAAACCCATGTGCCGACCACTCCCTCGGTACCTGTTGCAACGGCCATGTCTCCTGCCATCCTGGAAGGATTTTCAAAAACTGTCTCCAGACAGCATGGTGGTTTCAGACTTGAAATCGGCGTACTGCACACTCTCAAAAAGTACCTTCAAAGTGCTTTGGTATGATCTGTCTCCTGTATTGGAGATACAGCATTGCTCAAATTATGTAGATTGTCACGCGACGGAATCCCCTTGTTGTTTCCTGGTGAAACAGCACCTTTTCAGAAGAGGACACCACTTTCCCTGGGAGAGCTCGGTGCTCCTGCGTATCTTGAACCATGCGATGGCCTTCCCAGCACTTTCGCACGGGGCCTCGCCTTGGGTCATGAAACCAGGATGGTCCATGATCCAGGATGGTTTCAAAGGATTGATGTCCACCATGGTCACAATGATAGAATCCACATCTGTCATGATGATCCATTTCTACTATTGTTCGTGGTCCACGAATCGAGTCATTTTCCCAAAGATAAACAGCCCAGGTTCTCTGGATTCCATGACGAGCTGAGTTTGGGTTCACCCCAACTTGTATATCTGCATATACGTCTATAACACATATATCTCCACTGTACATTGTTGCTAGATATGCCCATTTACTTTTGTTTCATATCTTATTTGATGTTGATTCTAGAGCCTTTAAATTGTTTCTTCAATCCCTATGTCCGTGGCTTGTGCTCCCATCCGTCGTCCGGAAATATCATCATTTGAATTGATGGTCAGTTGTTGTTGCTGCAAAAAAGGATATTGATAATACAGAATTTTAATCATAATCACCATCATCCTCACCACCCTTTTCCAGTGTTGAAATGTCCACTTCTTGTTGGTTCTATCTCCAAGCATCAGTCTGAAAAACACAAATCGTCTACCAGGGTTACCAACCTGAAAAGTTCGGCCGTTTTGGCATGGTTACACTTTCATTCACCATCACTTTTAGTAAGGTCGGCCGGTGATGTCATGACAAATTACCAAAGTTTGATGATCAAGTAAATGGTTGGTGTAAACTTAATCTTAGACACCCAAAAATATTTATACATATGTATATGTATATGTCTATGTATAGTCTATGTATATGTATCTATTTATGTGTATTTGTGTATACCTGTAAGTGTATATATATACATATTCATTATATATACAGATATCCCAAATAGTTTGGTTGTTTTTGCCCTTGTCCGATATATCACCCACTTTATCGGTTCGTCCAAAATGTGATCACCCAGCGGCTCTGCATGAAGTGCGATCCAGCTTGGAAGCTCGGACCACCACGACCTCTCGCAGGCTGGAGGATTTTTTGGACGAGGAAAAGAATTGGAAAATGAGGGAAATTTGTTTCAGCAAAAAAATCTGGAAATATTTTTTTTCCAGGAAACAGGGAATACTAAAATATATATATATATATGCAATCTATGCGATCCTTCAGAAGAACATGCAAAAAAAAAAGTTGGAAAGAACAAGGAAATGGGTTCCTTCCTTTGGAAGAAAGGAAAAAACATGGGATTTAGGGAGACATCTCCAAGATCGCCCAGCCTTGGGACTAAAGGAGCTCGGCAGCCACGTTTCTTCTTTGGAAGATGCCTCAACCAACGCTCGGGCTGTCACCAAAGAAACCCCAAAACCAGCCGGGAAGATGTCAGTGATTGCTCGTAGCCATGCCAGCCACGCAAGCAAGAATCAATTTTGAGCATGAGGCATCCAATGCCTGGATGTAATTACCCAGTGTCACGCTTACTTAGTCAACCACCATGACAAGCTATTCCGACCCACAATCGGTTGGAGATTGGGTCAGGAACGGGGATTTGACGCAAACCCATATTGGTTGCTTTAAATCCAATATGGAGTTGCTGAGTAAATCGCCTATTCTTGGAGTTGCTGAGTAATTCCCATAGACTGATAGTTGGATTGTCGATTATACACATCCAGCTATTGGGGTACCCCCATGACTATGGAAGCCTCCATCTAAAATCCCATGGTTTGGGGAAAACCAGCGGTCCAGGCCGCCCAGGCTTTTTCAACAGCAGGCAGCCAGGTTTGGGACACAAGAGCGCCTGCCTCGATGGAGTTGACCACCAAAAATTGGCAAAGGAAAACATCAAAACCCATTGAAAAAAAACCTTGAAATTGAGAATATCACCATGACAGACTGGAAATAGAACTGATTTTGAGACGAGAAAGGAGAATATACATTTCAATTTTTGAACCAGTGAAACTGTGGATACAGTTCCGGGTAGCCGAAACTCTACTGCAACAGTGCGGAGAGGAGCTGGGGCCAAGTACCAGGTGACAGGGTAGGGGGGATATCCACAAATCAGAGCACCAAAAATTTTGAATGGGAATGGGACTCGTAAATATGGGGATACAACCGCTCAGAATCATAACCAATGTTTCTGGAAACAATCGCACAAATTGGGCACATATATACAGTAACTATATTAATATACAGTTATGCGGTTATGCGTTCATATCTTTGGTCAACCATCCAAAAATTGAACAATGCTTATTTCAAAGACCCTCACCGAGAAGATGATGAAAACCTGTTTGTGGGTTGTGTTTGTTTGTTCACAAGCAAACAAAATGCGGCTTGATCAAAAGCAAACAAAATGCGGATTGAGAATGAATATTATGAGAAACGGTGTGTGTGTGATTCCGTCACAAGTATATATTTCCCTATAATATATGCCATTGTCTATCCCATTGCTGGTAATATGTCCATATTTCATCAGTTTTTGCGGATGAAATCAGTTCAATTCCCCACGGCCCCTTCACCTCGTGGTCCGTTTCGTGGTGGGTTTCATCGCGGTTACCTGCAATGCAAGTAAACTGTGGATTCCTCGGAACATGTTTTTTTTGGGGGGGGAGGGGTTATTCATTCATGAAAGAGATGATTACAGTGATAAGAGTGACAATGTTTATAATAGTAATAAAAATTACTATAAAGGTGTTGATTATAATTACCACATAGTTTCAATTGAAACTAAAAACCAAATAATAGGGATTAAAAAAATAAGGAGACGGAAAAAAATAGTAATAAAACGATGACATCATTGTTCATTTGTAAACCCAAAACAAAATTCACATCTGCAAACCTTTGGATGTTTTTTGACATCCAAACAATACCTGAATTCCACACGATATCAACGTGCACCCATGGGGCCAGGCCTCAAACTCAAGACCCCCGCCCCAGCCACTTGACTCAACAGCTAGGGAACATCACATGTCAAACGATACATGGTGTGGTCTGCATTTGCACCGCAAGAAGAAAGCAACGTGGGTTTCATGTCCAAATCTCTTGGGGGTCCTGAATAGTCTTGATTTACACTGTTTATAATGGTTTACCATGCGCCATCATCATGTTCCTGGCATCCAATTGATTGCACTTCACCACAAAAACATTTGGATGTTTAGTGTTTTTCCGAAATTTGAAAACCAATTTCCTATTTCGACTGGAATTAAAGAAACATTAAGTTTTGTTCGCTTCTGGACATTTTGTTTGTTTCACATCAGCGTTGTGGTGGTAGTGTCGGTTTGGCAAAAAAAAACACCATTTCTTGTTTGTGTTTCTTGGTGGGTTGGAAGTTTCGTTTTTAACCCTGCCGTGTCCAGTGCAAATTGCCCAGTGGATGCAAAATTCACATCACAGATTCACAAGGTTTTCCACATGATACCAAAACAAACAAAATTTTGTTTGGTGACTATGTGTTTCAACAAAGCACCATTTCAAAGAAACCTAAAGAAACGGCCATTCTCGGAATCTAAATCGGAAAATGTTACACTGAAACTTCAATTGTGTTCAAACGATCCACCAAAACAACCAAAACAACAACAGTCCAAACTGCATCGCACTGTCCCACGCAGCTGGATTCGCGCTAGGAGGGCAATTTTGCATCAAACATGTCGCAATCATACTTCGACAAACAAAGTTTGAATGTCAATGAACTGTGCTGATTGCTACCGAAGGGTAACATGCATATGTTCAAATGTTTTCTCCAAATTAAGTTTTCCGATTGACAAACACTGGTTCTCAATATATTGCGCCATGTTGCGGCAAAGTTCGGGATGTTACATTTGGTTGTTGTCCAAAACATTTTTTCCGTTTTTTTCACGGTTTTCAAAAACAATGCCCTTCATGTAACATGTTGCAACAAACATAATTTCATTGGACGGAGGTGATAAATAAAACTACATCAACTACGTTGAGCTCCATCATTTCACATGCAAATGTGGTTTCACACATACAACTGTCCAAAACACATATGTGTGTCAATGCGGACCAACTTCGAAGTTGTGGAATCGCTTAAAAGCACACACAGGACTAGGAAATTTGACGAAACAACGCGAAGAGAGATGGAAGAAACGCTGTCGAAATTTGCACAGCACGTTAAAACAAAACACTTGCACCCAAGGAACAACGATGACAAACCAATAGATTGCTGCCGTATTGGGTTTGCACTCACAAAAAAAATGACATGGAAAAATGGTGAAATTTTGTGAAGGCGCAAAACGAAACATTCCGAAGTCCACAAAGAAACCCATTTTCGCAATTGCATTGGTTTTTCCAATGCGTTTTTTCACAAGAATGGCCGAAAATTAACATTTGGTCTTCAAAGAAATGCACAAATACAGTCGAAGTAAAAAAAGGAACAAATAGCCATCAGGTGGACAAGCTGACGGATCTTCAAGATGAGGCTAACAACAACCCGGAAAATCCACCAATTTCACGTTGAACATGCCAACAAATTTCGGCAAGCAAGGCTAAATATAAAATGTTGGCATCATTATCATTGGTTTGGCTGAACCAACGCTCTTTCAAACAAAAATGGGGAAACTGGATTCGGATTATTTATTTTTGCTTTGGCCTTCCGCTCTGGCTCTCAGTCCTGCAAGCGTGAAACCACAAAACACAACGCGACACTGCAAACGAAAACGAGCGTGTGAAAGCAGGGCGCCAGTTCTCGCCCTCACAACACGGCTACGAAAATACATTATTACTGTCCTTCTTTCTTTTTGGGGGAAATCTGATTTTTTTGATCCAAAAAACGTCTCAACGTGTGTGCACTTCAGATTTGTGTCTGTTGCACATCAACTGCATGTTTCTGCAACTACTCACTGTATGCAATTGCAAACTGGACTTTCGGCAAAATAAATATGTTTCACCCCGCCTCGGCATTATCGTTTGATAAGTGTCAACACTCCAAAAGCTTGACACTAAAATGCCAATGACCCTACGGAGATCCAGGTTACTCTCCGCCTTTAGGTTTCCACGCCTACGGCTGACATGGAAAATGCTCTCACTCAGTTCTCGTGACTGAATCAAAACATATCGCTGGAAACTCGGTTTGGGGCAAAATCCTTCAGCGGAAATCTCATCCTTCACTTTCATCACTTTCTGTCTCATTATTTCCGTAGTGCATGACTGCCGAAAGTTCAAGGTCTGAATTGTTGCCCTGTAAAGAGTTCATGTATCCTCGCTCCACCTGTGATGCTGTTTCCGTGCTTTCTTTCATCTGAGTTTGATGCATCGAATGGAAATGCCTCGCCACGACCCAATTCATGTGCAACCATATCAACGTTCGGGCTGAAGCCGATACTTGAACTCGCGCCATATCGCAACGCTTCAATGAAGTTGTAAGCTCTTGTAATTTGGCCCAAATTTGGTTTCATGGGCCTGGAAACGGGGCTTGATTTAAGCTGGCAAAACGGTCTCGTCATGTGGGCGTCCCATGTTTCAACCTTGCATTCTGGAATAGTGTCTGTTGAAATAGCATCGAAGAAAACATGCACATCACGCGGTTGGAAAATGGTGTCAAAACAAGGGCCCAAAATTCAAACCAATTTTGGATGTCAATTTGGATCTTAATGGGCCCGGTTTTGGCCCCCAATTACATTGAAACTTATTTCGGAACGGCAACAGACTTGGCCCCGATAAGTGCCAAAAATGGGGCCGCGTGGCGGGCCCATTTTTTAACCACATTTATGAACAATATGGTTTGATTGTCAAAGTCATGGTGGTAAAAACAACCATGTGAGCCCAAGAAATTGAAACTAGAGACGCCCAAATGAGCGAGACCAAAACATGGGTTGTTTCGAAGGGTTGCTCAACTTGGAGATATTGAGGCCTGAGGTGGATGTGCTGCGAAGGCGGATTGACAATAGCTCCAATTGCGCCCTGCCC
This sequence comes from Symbiodinium sp. clade C Y103, assembly GCA_003297045.1. NCBI lineage: Eukaryota > Dinophyceae > Suessiales > Symbiodiniaceae > Cladocopium > Cladocopium sp. clade C. Next base: position 79,852 of record BGPT01002974.1, read on the forward strand.
ATCCGCATCTAACTACGCGATCACGTCCCTTGCAGGCGCGATTATGCCCCTCCCTGATTACGGCCCGTCAATCCGCATCTAACTACGAGATTACGTCCCTATTTGCGCTTTGGCCGTGCACCAAGGCAAATTCCAAAGCACGTAGATGCAAAGTACTCCAACCATCTCTACCGAAGAAGCACCAACACGGCTTTCTTTCTCACAGCCTAGGGGCACACTCGACCTCAAGACTGCGCCTGGTATCCTCTAACCACATGCCTCTACCATTTTAGCGCTATATGGTCCGCACCGTGCCAAAGTGCAAAGCATGGTGGTGCCTTCCGCGAAACCAAAACGCAAGACTGAGAAACTACTTTCTATTCCTACAACACCTTTTGGAACTATCGACTGCCAAACTATCAACATCACTGTTGTCGCAACACTGCTCCACCAAGGGTAGTTCAATCACTTCTAGAAACTTCCTATCAAAAAACATTCCACGCAATTCAAATACAACTTCTACAAAATATCTATGACATGATACAAACGTAGTTGACAAATCTCTCTGTGCAATTTGGTAAACTTGATTCCATCTAGTCAAAGGATCGATTTACATAAATTCTTCTCACGACACAAACGTCTCTCCCAAGAACAAATAATCAAAGGAAGTTCAGGAAGAAACTTCCGAGTTACGGACAAGTGAAAAATTGCAACATTACATTACATCACATCACTCATCACATTGATCATTACATCACATCAACCCTGACATTTATCACCACATCGCATCATTCATTATACTAATTCTTACATCACTCATCACATCACCTCAATCACTACATCACTTTAACAATACATCTCATCACATGATCACATGTATCATTACATCACTCAATTTTCACATCACTCATCGCATTGTCTCAATCAATTCGACGAAGTGATAGAGACGCCATCACTCATTACAAGTACATTCATCATTCCATCACATCTGTTATTACGTTACTTATCCCATCACCTTTCACATCACCTCAATCATTCGAGGGTGCGCATAGGGCGCTTCGCACTCGGATTGTTCCTGCACTTTTCCATGAATTTGAAGGCGCGTTGTTTCCGCACCGTGCGAGGTGGCGTTTCAAAGGCTGAGAAATGAGATGGATGTCTGGTTTTGTGAGGCAGAGTTGCAGATCGCCGTGGAATGGTGTTGCACTAGTGGCTGATGCTACGTTGACGTAATGATAGCGACGCCACGACATGCTGTAGATTACAGCATATTGAATGTCTGGCGTCGAGAAAGTGGCGGCTTGTGATTCGACCGGTGCAGATATACTCGCTTTGTGTTCGGTATGGTTTTAAGGTGTGCGAAGTGAGGTGGATGTGTTCGTGCTAGTGGGTTGTAGATCACCATGGAATGCTGGTGGCTGGTGCAACAGTGGTTGAAGCCACTTCGACGAAGTGAAAGCAACACCAGACATGCTGTAAACTGCGGCATGTGGAGTGTCTGGCGTCGAGTGACGACTTGTGATTCGGCGGGTGCGGATGGTCTCGCTTCATGCTCGGATTGTTTTGCGCTTTATTTCGACACTATTATGCTTTAGGCGCAATCCATCGTCTTGATCCATAGCTATGGACTAGCGGGGAATCGAACCACCGCTAGCACTCTGTCAGCGATGGCAAGGGCCAACCCCACACTAGACTAACTGCGCCACAGGGCCGGCTTTATTGCTCGGATCTTCCTGCGCTCTGCGAAGTGAAGTAGATGGCGAAGTGAGGTAGATGTCTTCTTGTCATTGGGTTTCGCGAGGTAGAATTGCAGATCGCCGTGGAATATTCTGGTACTAGTTGCCGGAGCTGGCTTCAACGAAATAATATGCTTTCAGTAGGTATTGGAGCTGGTTGCGACGAAGTGATAGTGACGCCGTGAAATACTTCATACTTAGATCATTCTGCAGTTGGTTTGGGGCAAGATGTCTGAAGTGAAGTGGGTGTCTCTGTGCCAAGGTTTCGTGAGAGATCGCCAATTCTTTTTTCTTGGGTCTGACTGCTGTTACGCATTTTTTTCGTACCGAAAAGGCGCAGTAGCTCTAATAATTTTTCTTGCTCGAAAGTAGCGCAGGTACACCAGTGTCCAAAGGTATTGAAGGGTGAGGAGAAGAGCTCATCAAAACAGTCACGTCATTTTCACAAAGTGATAACGGCGTTCAAGACCTATTCCTAGACTTGTTACGACCTTTTACCTGTTAAAAAAGCCGAAGCGGTTCAAAGCTAAAATGTCGCAAAGGCATCTCTACTGCAAAGAGCGCAGCAACGCTGTGCTTTAGCGGAGTTAATGTGGAATTTCTGCACCAAATTCTTCATTCTGGCACCAACTCACGGCCTGTGCCACAACGGAGAAAGAAGCATTTACTAAAGCGAAAACTTTTGATTTTCTCCAATCGCACAGGACAATTTCCTTTGCAGTTTCCATGACGAAATGTTCTTTACATCACGAATCACTGCCTAAACAAGTGTGAATCCATTTTAACCTGCTCGCTTTCCAAAAGTGTCATGCTTGGCTGTCAGGAATCTGAATGATTTGAAAAATGATCTGCGGTGGAAGCTTCTTCTTCCTCGGCAAGGATTGAAACACATTTTTTGCTCGGAAGTAGCACGCTGGCTCACAGCCTGTGTCACTTGTCAGGTGAGACGGAAACAAACTTTTCATAAAGAGAAACGGCTAAACTCCGCCCGACTCTCATAAATCTTCAGATGCATTAGAGACAAATGGGGACCAATTCACCACTGCGATGCCAGAATAGTGCAAAACCAGCCATCTTGGAAAGTCCTAATCAAAATGGCACGGAAGGCAAGGATTCAAACACAACAATTGGCGTGCCATTGCTGACATTTTTCCGAGCTAACATGCTGATGAAGTTTTCTTCTCAGCGTGGAACTCAGCTGATAAGTGAAGATCTTTCGGCTGAACGCCTTCGCGATTCCGCAGCGTCAAACCACAATACCATTCTGTCTGCAAGGTCTAAGCATGCCTTTATTACGGCCCAAAGAATAATTGATGCATGTCTTGCTCAGCAGCTCTTGTTTGCTGAGGTATACATACATTCAAGGCGACATCCTGCCGATAATCAACTTTTTGAACAACCAAAACAGGATCAGATCTCCTGAAGTTGTCCAAATCTAGAAATTTGTAGGAACATAATGACTCGTATGTCAAAACAATTTCTCCTTCGCTGCTTACCAAGAGAGTGCAACAAGCTTGCTGACAATTTTGCAGGACAGGCAGCAGCCTTTGCCAAGACACACATGCTTTCAGCGGCAACGTCCAGCTGGACGCCGCGCAGCTGCCAAACGACATCCATTAAGAGAGCCATGCGACATCGAGTGAGCACCACTGAGCGTGAAAGTTTCGCTGTTCACGCTGTGCGATGGTGTTTTGCACACGCTGTGCTTTGCGTATTGAACTGCAAGTTCTTCTACAGCATAGTCTTGGGATTTGCTTCTGTTTCGAAGCATGGGTGTGCAGTTTGTAGTCGAACTGCCACATCAAGCTCGAGATTTGTAGATTTGCACGAAGTTCCGCACCTGATGGTACGGAAGGGCTGAACTGATCCTCATACCACTTCTTTCTGCTCCTGAAGTGCAAAAACTTTGTTGATAAATTGAAAAAAGCATCGGTAAGACTCCGGAAACCGCGCGCGCGAGCCAATTTTTTTTGCTCGGAACAAGCGCACGCTGGCACAAGGCCGGTGTCACTTATTAGTTGCGTTAAGAAACAGTGAAACCAAAATGGAAATAACCTCGCGCCCGGCTCTCAGTGCAGGCCTGCAAGGAGGTAGTATCATTCTCCAAATACTATACAATGTAGGGAAACTTGTGACGCGAGGTCCAGCTGAGTCATGGTACGGTCAATCAGCAGAAAAAATGCAGCCGACCAAAGTTCCTCAGACTGGGTTGCAAACGCCAGGTAACGACCACCAACCTGCTGATACGGTATGCAAGGTGCCAAGCTTCATACCCCGCACCAGCAGCAGAAAATTTTGTACCGACAGCATAAGCCAGGCCACACTGAGACCAATCGCGAACATCCGACAACCGAAAGCGATGCTCCCAGTCATCATGTCGCCAGGGCAAAGAGGTCACTTGAAAATTGTAAGAAAGCTGACCGGCTCTCACCGGGGACTCATTCCTGTGGTTTTGAAGAGCCCCCCCAGGGGGGAGGTGCATTGTACAGTGGTATCGCGAAGTAGTCCCTGGATGCACTATAGGCAGTGATCATCGCCTAGACGGGGAGGATCCACTCACCGAGCTGAATCAGCCCAAGATGATCTCCTCACCCATACTTTAGGCTTCTGAAAGGTCCAATAGTGTCAAAGACTTCGCAATGCCCATGGTTCAGTTACTAACCTGGGACAGTCTTTCGAGCTTCCACAATTCCTTTTCCTTGATTCCGAGCAGTGAATTTCTCGTCCCTATCATCCATTGCCAATTTTCAAAAACTTTCCCTTTCCATACTGAAGGCTTCTTCATTGGTCGGACATCCCAATGATTTGCCTACGGTTGCATGTTGGCCAAAGCTCCCTACCCTTGCATCGCTACATCGTGTAACGAGGTAGTAAAGCAAGAGACAGGAGGTTTGGGGTCTTGCAACATCCGAGTAGCAAGTAACCAGNCTACCCTTGCATCGCTACATCGTGTAACGAGGTAGTAAAGCAAGAGACAGGAGGTTTGGGGTCTTGCAACATCCGAGTAGCAAGTAACCAGTGAGTTTAGTTCTCTTAGCCCCACCTAACTAAGTCTGTCAGGACTTGCCGCCTCCGAGCCACAAGCACTAGGGCTATCTTTCCTCTGTAAGCCTTAGTGAGGTATTTTCCTATTTCGGGTGCTGCTGTTTGGTTTGTTGGCTCCTGGGTGCTTCTGCAAGACGGTTATGTTCTGCAATACCGGCATTAGTTGGGGTTGCCCAAGACTTGCCGCCTCCGAGCCACAAGTAAGAAGCATTTGTCTCGTCAGCACGTGTAGGTGGGGTGCTCATCCCTTCGGAAGTAATGATACTTGGTCGAACTTGATCGATTGTATGCCACACCACTCCCGAGCGGAGGGACGATTTCACCATGTGAAGCATTTCATTTTGTTTATTTTGTTTGATTGGTCTATATCTCTTCCATCTCATTCATACGCGCGCGCGAGCCAATTTCACTGCAACGCAATCTCCGTTTTTCGCATTTCATGTTGCCTTGAAACAGCAATTCCATGCGCAAAGCACAAGTTCCTGTCTTGCACTGTGTTGCGATTCGGTAGTCTTTTGCCAGCCTGGGTGTGCAGTTTGCAGTGGAACTGCACATTTTTTTTTTTTGCTCGGAAAAAGCGCACGCTGGCACAGGGCCTGTGTCACTTGTCAGTTGAAGTGAACACGAGTGAAACCAAAATGGAAATGACCTGGCGCTTTTCAGTGGAACTGCACATCAAGCACAAGATTTGAATGTTGAGATTTAACAGCAACCTGCAGCTGTCCATATCTGGATCCAGGGATTCTCATGCAGCAGATTGGGTATATCAAACTATCTCAAATCCGCGAGGTATGGGTCAAAATGTAAACCTCCGCCGGGTCCGAGGTCCACCTTTGTTTGTTTCCGGTAGATTATAGCGCTATCCAATCTACCGCATTTTACTGCCACTACCCCATGTTCAGAAGACGCAATTCTGATCCATACCCATCTACATCCTTCAGCTTTTCCCATTGAACTGGATAAACCCTGGAGAGAAGAATACTGGCTTATGTTTGTTTGCCCCANATTCTGATCCATACCCATCTACATCCTTCAGCTTTTCCCATTGAACTGGATAAACCCTGGAGAGAAGAATACTGGCTTATGTTTGTTTGCCCCATGTAAGACTCAGCTAAAACGCGTCGATCCTTTTTGCTGGATATCTAAGATGTTTTATCCTCAGCCACAATTGACCTTTTCTGTTGGACAATGCACGAAACTTTCTAATTTCGGGTCAACGGAGGTTGCGATGCCGTGTCTCAGACATTGCCAGCTCGAACAGCGCTGGGAATTGGACTTATAGAGAAGGTCCGCGGACGCGAAGCCGGATTCTACATGACTTCAACAACCATGATTCATAACGCATTTGATAATCATGACTATAGGGGGAACAATTTCCCCACTTCCCAAATAGAGCCTGAAGTCTACCGGGCGCTCAAAGAGTTTGGGAGCACTAGTTACTTCAGTGACAGATCCAACCATCTCTTCTCCTTAGACTTCAAGAGGTGTAGCGCTTTTAGAGAGGACCTGGAAGAGCAAGAGTACCAAGGGGAAGGGGCCGAAACACCTCAAACAGCCTATGAATTTAGAGAACAAGTGGAGCCTAATGAGTGGCAACGTGAATTCTGGGACCAATTCCCCAGGTANAGGGGAAGGGGCCGAAACACCTCAAACAGCCTATGAATTTAGAGAACAAGTGGAGCCTAATGAGTGGCAACGTGAATTCTGGGACCAATTCCCCAGGTACTGGCCAGCTGAAGATATCCCGAATCCATTCACAGCACAGGCAATTAAAAATTATGCCAGAAGAGGACTAGCAGAGCGAAGTGCGACTGATATACGCATTAGCTCGGCTCATGGATCTGGGAGAAGAACAACGCGAACCCCCAGGGGAAGAGCAGATGCAAGATCCAGAACTCCGAAAGGGAGAGGAAAAAGCCAATAGTTGCAACAGTCCTCCATCAGAAATGCATACAAAGGCACCCAGAAAACCTGGTGCCCTGAAGGACTGCAAGCAGTGTACAGTAGCATGCAAGAGAGTGCAAGCGGACCCTAAAAAAGTGCGCCTGGCTGACACACAGGGTAAAGTGTTGTGATCCGAAAAACCGCAGAACTGATGCAAGCTGAGGAGGTGACCCCGGACGCACATCATTTCTTTTGGCTCGGAGCTGCATTTTTCCTGCATNAGTGTTGTGATCCGAAAAACCGCAGAACTGATGCAAGCTGAGGAGGTGACCCCGGACGCACATCATTTCTTTTGGCTCGGAGCTGCATTTTTCCTGCATGCCGCCACTTTTGCTACTTTGAACACACAATTTCATCTCTGACGGTCCTCACTCTCCTCCTTAACCTTGCGTGTTTTACCTGCGCCCTTCCCCCCCTGTTTTTTGCTCCTATTCCTTCTTGTCCACCTCACTTCTTTGCTGCCTGTTTCGTCTGTGTGTGTTTTGTTTGTACTGTTGTGTCTTGTTGGGTGGGTTGTTTCTGGTTAAGAGTAACTCCGGAACCGGTTAGCTTGTGCCAAAGTGCACGTAGATAGCCATGGAGTGAGACCGTTAATGCGAACCTCATTCAACCCGATCAGACAGAACTAACCTGAACATCCACGGCGATTTTGGTCATCTATAGAAGTGGTGGACTCCAGTCCCTCTGCTCGAAGTGACTATTCCAGCAGCAATAGTAAGAACTCACTGCAAGATAGATGCGAGCCAGTAGGTGTGCGAGGCCACACCATGGCACCACTGAGTGCGGTGCAACAAGATATGCGGAGAAGGTCAAATAGACGCAAATAAGATGGCTAAAAGGAAACGCTGTCTACAAATAGATTGCCTCTCCGCTCGGAGGTGGGGTGGCCTATATTAAATCAAGAAGCATCTAGCTCCGAATAGCGATAATGACAACCTAAACAGCAGCATCCGAAATTAGAGAACATCTCACTAAGGTGCGCAGAGAAATTAAAGCCCTTGTACTTGTGGCTCGGAGGCGGCAAGTCCCAGCTATTCCCTGTGACACAAAATGCCGAAACAGTCGAAGGAATACCCAGGAGCTGTTCATTGGGAAGTCCGACCAGTGAACAAGCCATCAGAATTGAGAGTAAGAAATCAGGGATCCATAGATACAAGGTACGAGAGACTCACCGCTGCCAATCAAGAGAAAGGAATTGTGAAAGCATGGACAATTGCCCCAGGTTAGCAACAAAACCTCTGGTATTGCGAAGTCGTTGATACTATTGGGCCTCCCTTATAACCAAAAGTTTGGGTGAGGAGATCATCTTGGGCTGATCCAGCTCGGTGAGTGGACTCCCCTTACTGGGGTATGGCTGTTGCCTATAGTACGATCCATGAGTACTTCGCTATACCACTGCACACTCATACCTCCCCCCCTGGGGGGGGGTCAATATTAGGTGGAAAGGAGTCCGCTACACACGTGGACACTATCTTCAACACCAAACGATTGGTGTTTTTTGGAGCAAGAGCCGTTCAGCTGCGAAACTCGCTTACAATTTTCAAATGACTCTATCGCTTGGGCTCCACTACGACTGGGAATACTGAAATGTGAAGTCAGTATGGTATACAGTACGGCTTGCCTGATGACTTGAACGGTACAAAATCTTCTGCCACTTCTCCCCGTGGGGTACGGGGTATGAAGTTTGGCACTGTATACCGTGTCT